>JAJIBD010020626.1:0-14292 GCA_021461705.1 Cryptotis parvus | reverse complement strand
TCAGAGCCAAGCCTCCGTCTAGAGAGTAACTCTTATTCCTTGGATCCCCTCACTGGACTAAGTGCTTCCCAAAGAGCCCTATAAAACTCACTAAAGTGTTTCTAACAGGCTTTTTCCAATGTTGGGAGAATAGGTCTTTTAAAAAATGGACACTAACAAAGTGAAACCACACCCTAATTTCTGATGAAAAGTTGGTTTCTCTGCCACTGCTTTCCATTAGCCCATGGCCTGAGTGATTGTTTTTGCTCTTTGCTCTGCCTCTCTTTATTTTCCAAAAGGTCATGAACATGTGTATGACTGTGAACAACAACAAAGAACTATAAATTCTTATTGATCCCAGAAGGTTGGGCATTCTAAACAATAAAAATATGTCCTCTGGTGACTTTTTTTAAAAGAACATTTGGGAAACAATATGCACATTGTAAAACAACAAATAAGATGCTGGGACACTTTGGGCCTAATGGTGGGCTCAGGTCACCAGGTACCGAGGCAACAACTTCAGACATGAAGTTGGAAAGACTTTCCTTCTACCCTCTCTGCGCCTGACTTCCTCATTTCTCAGCCCACATCTTGACTGCATCAAGCTGAGTTTCCTATAGAGCTTTCAGCCCTTATTGTTTGCAAGAGCCAGAATTCTCAGCCTAAAGAGAAAGTCCTCTTTGTCCTCCATCCATGATTTAATTTACATTCTCCTGAACACTCCATTCACTTTATTTTCAGGCTAAAATATTTCACAATCATACTAGACCCTGATTTTGAATTTCCTTGTATTTCTATGGATTGGAAATTTGCCTAGGTCAGTCACTGGACAGTTTTAGAAATCAGCTTTCCCTTAGAGAAAATCTTCATTGTTTTATATTCCTTCAAGATATCTAACTACTGCCATGTATTTCTTCACAATTTATTTTTACATCTTTCAAAATACACAGATGTGCACACACAAACATAGATGTGGATGCATATATTATCGCTTTTTCTTTTGATAAAATAAAAAATGCATATATTATCACATGTTTCTACTATCTTTTCTAACAGGACCACATTCCTAGGAGAATGTCCTTCCCTTATTCCTCAGATTTCAAAAAGGGAGCTCTTAAACTGCATCCCCCCTTGATTTTCTCACTCAGATGCACCCTTTCCAGTATTCTCCTTTAATGCCATGAGTCACAAGAAAAGGTAAATGTGAAAATTGATATAAGTGAAGCCATTTTATTTATTTATTATTTTTTTTTTTGCTTTTGGGTCACACCTGGCAATGCTCAGGGGTTACTCCCTGGCTCTGCACTCAGGAATCACTCCTGGCGGTGCTCGGGACCATATGGGATGCCAGGAATCGAACCTGGGCCGACACAGGCCGGCCGCATGCAAGGCAAACGCCCTACCCGCTGGGCTATCGCCTCCGCCCAAGTGAAGCCATTTTTAAAATGGAACTGAAAAGACACTACAGAAAACCCAATTTGCTATTTCTTTAATCTGGTTCAGACTTTTGGATTAGGCCAAAGATCAATTTATTGTTTCGAAACAAGTTGCTTGAAAAGTTCACAAGAGCAAAAAACTATCTTGTCTGCAAAAACTGATAACCATGAACTTTTATCAACTTCTACCTTGACTTCATGCCTGATGATTACCCTCATCTTGCAAAACTGAGTTTTTTTTGTTCCTACTTGGGACATATTGGAGGATTTTACCCAAATATGTACTCCCCAACTTGTAATCTTTGTTCCCAAATAAATGCATTTTATCTTGTAATGATCTCCTGAATTTTTAGGTTATAAGGGCAAACTGGCTTTGCATGCTATGGCCTCTCTGTTCTCACTATAAAGTTATTTATGAAAATGCAAACAGTTTACTAGAAATGGGTGAGCCTTGACCACAAAGTCAGGCAAACGCTAAGACAGGGAAATCCTTGAAGCAAACTTATGTAGTAAATTAATTAGGAAAGAATATGAAGACCATTTTTCTTTATGCTTTTGGACACTTTGAAAAGGAAAATGACACTGTTAGCAGAATAATGCTCACCTGAATGTATTAAAATCCACCCGCCTTGTGAGATGACGATCAAGAGCTATAAATATTTGCTGGATTTCTCTGGATTCCGATTGTTCAGCTTTCATCTTTTGCAGGACAAGTTTGATATCACTTTGAGGAAACTGGAAGGAGGGGGGGAGAAAGGGAAAGTATTTAAACATGTCTGAAATAGAGAGAGCCAAATCTTTTTTGTTTCTGATGGCCAGATTTAGATCTCTTCAGTTGAGGCATGAGAACACTGAGCACCACCCCATGGCCCAGATCAAAACCAAATGAGCTGAAGGTACAGGTATCGGAAAAGCAGCCCTTCCAACTCAGCCTTTCCCTTTCACTGATGGACATTGAGCTAATCTAGTGGGAAACACTAATAAAGCAATGGGGATTCAAATTAGCTAAGTAGATCCTCATTTTCCCCAGATCCTTAGTGTACATCCCCAGGTCTCTTGGCCACCAGGTTCGACACTCAGCAGAGGAAATCTATACTGCACACTCCCACATTTACTATCAAGGCAGCCCCAAATCTCCATTTCCTACCGTATGATTTTTTTTGCCTTCTCAGAAGACTTCCTATTCAATCCAACAAAGCCTAAATTGTAAATAAGTACAGCAGGTATCACATTTGCCTTACAAGCAGCCACCCGGGTTCAATTCCCAGCATCCTTTATGGCCCCAGAACACTACCAGGAGTAATTCCTGAGTGCAGAGCCAGGCGTAAGCCCTGAGCATTACAGGGTGTATTACCCAAAAAGCAAATAATAATATTAATAATAATAACAATAACAATTATCATGATAGCTAAGTACCAAAAATATCCTGCAAAAACTAAGTTTGGAAATAAGAACGCTGATGGTAATTGAACAGAAAACTCACGCTCACGAGAAGCCCAGTGCCTACTGCAACTTCCCATCCCCCACCACTTTCCTACATTTCCTTTCATCTATTAGCTCTTTTGAAAAAAATTACCAGACTGACAATAAAGAGTACATTAATCTTCCTCAACTTAGCATAGCTTTGTTAAGGGTAGTTTTGAGATAACGCTGCTTTCACTTGGGAAGCTGGTAATAGATAATTTCCTACCCAGCTTTCATCTTTATGAAAGGAAAACAAGCCCCTTTGTGTATTTATACACTCACACACACGAGACATTCAACTTTTATACACACATACTTATACATATTCATGCTATATATTCTTATATGTGTTAATGTTGTACTTGAAAAAAAGCCCTCATTTACAATACCTACACCTAGCTAGCATGCTATGAGTCACACAGGCCTGAGCACTTCATGTAGATTATTGCAAATCATTGTCATAGCAACCCTATGAAAACAGGCACTGTCTTACGCCCACTTGAAAGATGAGGAAAGTACAACTCAGGGAAGATACATGCCTCAGGTCCCTCAGCTCTTCACTGTGGAGTCAGCCGTCCCCAGCACAATCTGTTGGTCTCCAGATATCTAACTGGTCTATTTTTTACATCTCTTTATCTAAAGCATTCAGTGTTTTGGGATAGCAACCAGTTGTCAGCTGATAACCTGAATACTTCACACTGTAAATGGAGAGCTGGGTGGTAGCCCGAAGGTACTCCTTGGGCCTCCCAATAAGAGAGTCCATAGAGAAAAGAGCTTGTTAGCTGACATCCCCCAGCTGCTACACCTCAAGGATCCTCCAGAGCATTCCTACTTAGCCACACTATCCCTAGCTTTCTTCATCCAATGACCAAGCCCAGAGAGGCACCAGTAACTGGGTCATTCTGCCTGATGTAGGACTTCTCTGATGAGCAGTTGGCTCTGGGGTCCCAGTCGTTCTGGCATACATGCTGTGCTGTGTTGTCTGTGAATCTCTCCCCTCGACCCCTCCCTCCTCCTCTCTCCGTCTCCTTTCTCAGGGCTAAGAAATACATGATAGTCAACTCACACCCTCTCTCTCTGATTCTGCCCTTCCTCACTCAATCCTACATTGGTGTTTCTCTTAAGGAATTCCTTGCACATCATCTACTTCTGTATTGGGATCTGCTTCTCAGAGTACCTTAACTTACTTGCATGATGTGATACACAGAGACTCATCTTGGCATTTAATATATACATGGAATGAGGCTGGTATTATATACATGTAATTGGCACATAAAAATTATTATTTAAAGGTGGAAACTTTTCAAATAGTTTCCAGACTGACTTTTCAATATTAGATAATGGTTCTTTAATGTACAAATTGGCAAACTGAACCAGTCCACACTTAAAAACAAATCAAGATCTTGTCAATATGCTTTCCTACTGAATCACACTGCATTATCATACTTTTAATAATAATATCCATCTGCCATTTTATCTCAAATGAAAAACTCTGAGCTCACTGTTGCCCATTTCTCTTGAATTCTTATTTAAGTTTCAGGTAGCTCCTGTTAGGGGAAGATGCAACTCCAGCAACTACCCAGTTCCCTTGGAGTTTCAGTTTGTTCAGGTCTTGGACTTCTCAGGAGGTTTGCTCAATTAATTGAGACTGCACAGTGTGCGGCACTGAATTTTTTTATTTCCTATAACAGCTGAATTTTCTTCTGAAAACATTGTCAGCATCAGCAGAAAAGCCAGGAACCTTAACTGAGCCCTGGGCCTGCCTCTGTCTGGCATTCATGATGCTTGGGAGCAGAGTACCCAGCATGTAAGCAGAGGGAGACCAGAACCTGGCCTCTGTGATGGGACCCGGGCCAAGTCATGGAGATTCATTATTCATGCCCACATGTGTGAATGCACAATGTAAAACGGATGGCAAGATGAAGAAGACAGGGCCTATAGAAAGGGAAAAACATCATCCTTAAGAGGGCTGAGAGGCAAGTCAAGAATTATACAAAGCAAGTTCACCCCTATCAGGTTGTTTCTCCATGAAGTTTAGGGTGTACTCATCAGCACTGAGCAGAAGAAATACATAGCCATTCACATTCACTTTGGTTCCAATATAAAGTTCCTCAGGCTGAATATATTCTGGTGGTTCACTTTTAAAAATGTCTTGCCCAGGCTTCTTAACACGACTTCTTTTTTAAGAATAACCCGCCAGCATACCCTAAGGAAAAAGAGAGAAGTTAATGAGTAGCCTTTATACTTCAAAGAACTATATGACTTGCCTTGACTGAGTTAGTTCATTCTCCAACACAGACCATATGCGCTTAGCTATGAACTCATAAAACCTATTATTCTCAGACTAAAGGGAAGAATGAAACAGTTGGGTGAAAATGAGACTTCCTGAGCAAGTATTTAAAGATAAAAGTACCATTGCATGCTAGTCTTTCTCTCTCTACTCCCTACCCAGGCCCAAAAGACCTGCTCAATGCCTAGCAGTGTGCGAGAACTAGGACATCAGGAAGATATGATTCTTGAAGGCATGTTTGAACAGTACAGGTGAAAAATTCCTAACTTGGGCTCATTTCTACCTATTTGTCCAGATGGTTGTTCAGATGGTTGTTACACTTGTTCAGACAGGCAGATTAAGTATAAAATGTTCCACTTCTGAAAAGGAGCTGACTTAAGTGTCTGAAGATACTATGGGAGTCGCTGGAACTCTTTTCTTCTACAGACTAAATATGTGCTTCTCTTTGCAAGGCCATGTGTTTCTTTCTCCGAACTGTTTACCACTTCATCAGCTCATTAATTGGTTTTTGATGTACTGCAGTGAGCCGAGTGTAACTTGGGCTCCAGTAACTTCTGATATTTAACTACTATCTCCACACCTATAAATACAACCTGAGACCAACATATGAGCTTTGCTGGATCAGCTTTGTCACACTACCATGCTCTAAAACCATAGGTGAACATTTCTGAATTCTTACCAGGAAAATGGGAATGAACTTTGTGGGCAGCATGAAAATGGGTTTCTCAGTTAAGGAATCTAGTAGACAGAAGTGCCTGGCTATGTTCTGAATTCTATCTCTAGGTTTGTACCCAGGTGATGCTTCCCAAGGGCTGCTGCCAGAGATGCTAAGACAAGGAACTTTCCAGCCATTTGACGGTTCCTCCACATAGTACAGCATTTCCCATGCTTATCTGGCTTTTGCCCTTTCAGAAAAAAAAAAACAGCGTGTCCCTCTCCTGGAAATCTACCTTTTTAAAGACAAACACAGTGTCCCCCACACAGCTGCATCTCAGGCTAAATAGATCTCTGGAACTAAACATAGATCTCTGGAACACTACCAGTGTGGTTCCAGTGACCCTCAGCAGCGCCACCAGGGCTGAGCACTGAATCATCACTGTGAGGATACTGGGAGTTGCCCTGGGCTCCCAAGCTCTAGTAGGGAAGTCCTCCCCAAATACATTTGAAATAAATGAAAGGTAAAGCAAAGTAAAATTGTTTATGTCAAATCGCTGAAAATTTAATCTAGCAGTACCTAGATTATTCCAGGATTCCTGCCCACCCCTACTCACTCTGTGAAACACTGAACACAGGCTTTACTTTTTGACTTCCCCATAAGCCATGCCTAAATTGTCTTCAAATTTCACTGCAAAGATGGCCCCTTTCCCCTTTTTCTGCCCTCCATAGGAGTCAGATTTGCAGGGTAGCCTGACAGTTCTACTCTTCTCTGACTCTTTCCAGATATTTTTCTCATCAAATCTCTTTGACATTTAATTCTGTCTTGGATATTTGCCTTTCAGAGGACCTGCATAAGCACAAAATTCAACCTCACAAAAGTCCTTATAAAAACAGTAGTTGGTACTTAATTGTGGCTGCTATTAGAAGTAAGCTTGGATTCGAGCATTCCATCTCTTTTCTGTTTTAGGCATATTACCATTTGCATGAACATGTCTCCCTCATTCTAGAGGCATAGAGTTGCTTTTACAATCCTTAAGAGATTCACTTTAAGTTCATCTGTTTGATTTTATATCAGAATATACGACCATTATTCAAATCACAGTGGAGTCTGACTTAGCTATACGACATATTTATTATTCATTGATATGCTCATCCTAGCTTTTACGAACACATTATTAAATTTTCAGTGATTTGGCATAAACAATTTTTACTTTGCTTTACCTTTCATTTATTTCAAATGTATTTGGAGAGGACTTCCCTACTGGTGCTTGGGAGCCCAGGGCAACTCCCAGTACCCTCACAGTGATGATTCAGTGCTCAGCCCTGGTGGCGCTGCTGAGGGCCACTGGAACCACACTGGTAGTGTTCCAGGGACTATTTAGTTCCAGAGATCAAGTGGGGGCCCTGAAATATATAAGACATGCATCCCAACTCTTTGAGCTATCGCAGGCCCCTAATTTTTCAGGGACTTTGAAAGCCAGTTGTTTTAATGTTAGTTTCATGAAGTGGTCTATGATAGGAGTATTTACAACATGGAAGTTTGAAAATAGTATAAATGAGAGTCATTAAATTTGTTTTCGGAAAGTCAGTCAACTAGCACACCATTAACTATTCTTCCCAAATGGTGTCTTTTCAGCACCAACTTTTCAGACAGTATTTCTGAGACATCTTAGGGGCTAGAGTGTTAGTACAGGGTAGGATGCTTGCCTTGCATGTGGTCAAACTGGTTTCAATCCCCGGCCTTCTAAATCGTCCCCCTAACACCTCTATGGGTAATCCCTGAGCTCAGAGCCAGAAGTAAGCCCTGAGCAAAGCTGAGTGTGGCCCCCCAAACAAACATTTTGTAACAAATAATTCCGCTTAACGATTTCTTAAGTCTAAATCAATGGTGCTCCTCAACAATGGCTATAGTATAAGTATAATACACAGAAGCATCCCAGTGGCATGGGTGCTGGAGTACTGGCAAAAGTCAAAGCAAGATGGACTCTGAGACTTAATTATGTTCATTTGGAGTCTAGCCTTTTTGATTAAGCATACGCTTTACAAAGAGCGCTATCAACAATACACATTTGCCTCTTGCCATTTCCGGTTGTGAATAGAACTGATGGTAGCCAGACCATGATTTGAAAGCCGTGAAGTCTATGAATGCAGAATGATGACTAAGAGGAGGTATCCCGAGCTTCCAGTCCTATCCAACCCCAGCTGTTCCTCTTTTATAATTTTATATGCTTGAGTTCCCATTTCAGGGATCTTTGTCAAAATGAAACTTTAGTGGTTAAGGAAAAAAAAGAAAAAACAGGGCTGGAGCTCAGAATTAGAGCAGCACATGTATCGCTTTGATTGCTGATACCAGAAAACTAACTTAACAGCGTCCTCCCTCCAGTATTTGGTAACTTTTAAAAGCCACTATCTTAGATTGTCTATGTTGTAAAATCAGGTCATTTTCCATGAATTTCATAATAAAAAGATATATTGCTTGAAGAAACTGCTATAAGAGGCATCTCTTACCTGAATTCTTCAATACAGGTTCAAACACAGACAATGTGTCATCACTGAGAAAATATGAAATAACAAACATCCTCTCCATCTCAGTATTTTTTCGTGGAACACATTCTGGCAAAAAACCTTAATGTATTGCTTATGCTGCCATAGCTAAATGGAAGAAAAATAAGTGTTATAGCATCATACAAGTAAGAGACATCATGTATTTTTCAAAACCTATAAAACATATGCTATGCTTAATTGTGTTATCATTGACAAATAGCATATCAGTTTTGAGTGCATCACTCCATACATAATTAAATTTATCTTCATGTGATGAGAACTTTTAAGATATATTCTTAGCGCTAGACAGATAATACAGTGGATAAGGTGCTCGCCTTGCTTGCGGCCAACCCAGGTTCTACCCTTATACAGGGTAAGACTTGAGCACTGCTGGGTGTGCTCAGGTCTTACCTGAGTAAGACCTGAGTAAGACCTGAGTAAGACCTGAGCACTGCTGGGTGTGGCTGCAAAACAAATGAAAGCAAACAAAAGATATATTCTTTTAGCAATTTTCAAACATGTAACATAGAATTATTAACTGTAGTCATGCTAGTAGCTAGGCACCATGATTTATTGATTTTGTAACTAAATATTTATTTTTTGATCCTCTTTGCTCATTTTTCCCCAACCCCAGGTATGCTATTTTTTAGATAGCATAAACTCTACAAAATTAAAAGGGTTCACCATTCTTCATAAGAACTAAGTTTCTGGACCTGAGTGATATATAGCACAGAGGATAGGGTGCTTGCTTTACACGAGGTCAACCTGAATTCGATCTCCAGTATCCCACATGGTCCCCAAGCCCTGCCAGCAGTGATACTGAGCACAGAGCAAGGAGTAGCAATGAGCACCCCCAGGTGTGGCCCCAAACCAAATCAAACAAAAAATAACTCAAAAAAAACAAAGAAAGAATTATTGTTTTAACACAAATGTCTAATAATAGTTAACTATATAGAGAAACTGTAATATATGCACATTGCAATACTATTTGGCTATGGGAATAAACAAAGCAATGTAATTTGGTGCTACAGGGACACAACTGGAGGTACTATGTTGAGAGAAGTCAGTCAGGAGAGGGCCAGATATACATGATAGCTCATATGTGTGTATGTGTATATAAAGAAACAAAGTAAAGGAATAACAAATCACAAGAGGCAACAGAACTTGAGAAGTTATCTATAGAACTGAGCGAACTAAGGAGAGGGAGCACTGAAGGGAGGAGTTCTCTTAGACAATGGTGGGGAAAGGGAACTCTCTGGTGGAGGGCGTGATATTAGGGCATTGCATGTATGAAACCTTATCATTAACAGTATTATAAGTAAATAATATAAAATGTATTATAGTAAAAACAATACAATTGACATTAAGGTTATATATATTTGCTTGAGCGAGCACCAGTAACATCTCCATTCATTGAGAATGAGGTCCATTATTGTTACTGTTTTGGTATATCGAATATACCACGGGTAGCTTGCCAGGCTCTGCCATGGCTCTGGGTTCATCCCAGGGGGCCCAGTTTTTTCTATGTCAGACCATCAACCATCCAGGGCCCACAGGGCAGAGCCCTGGGTGTAGACAAGGCTGTCTTCTGTCTGCCACCTGCCAATGCAGCCAGGCACCATAGCCACATCTGCAATACCTCGAGGGGAAGGATTGGCAGAGTATGCATGCATGTATGTATGTATGTATGTATGTATGTATATGTAGATGTATATATGTATGCATATGTATATATGTGTGCATATATGTGCATATATATACTATATATGTGTATATATACACAAGAATTTTGTCCATTTATTGAAATATCTTAGTTTTTGCAGGGGCCACACCCAGTGATGCTCGAAGTCAGCCCCTGGCTCTGCACTCAGGAATCACTCCTGGCGGTGCTCAGGGGGACCTATGGGATGTCAGGGATCAAACACAGGTCAACTGCAGGCAAGACAAGCTTCCTACCCACTATACTATCTCTCTGTCCTCACACCCCTCCCAAATATCCTTTTTATTTGACCGAGGTAACACATTGTGCAAGTGAAACAAAAAAATCATAAATAACACTCTATTCAAAATACTGCATAAAATATTGTTTTCTTCTCAGAAGGATGTCAACAATTATAATCATCTCCTCAGACGAAACAGTACCCAGCCTTGGCTGCCAGACTGCAGGAGGGATTACTGGTGCCTGAAGCCCTAGTCCCTTTTCACGTGCGCATTTCCTTTTCCTTTATCTAATCCCACATCCTCTCCTTCTGAGTAACTCCTCCAATTCCCCAGTGCCACCACCCCTATTTCCATCAAGGGAAAAAGTAGCCTTCCTTTTCAAGTCCTGTATCATGTATTCTGGCCTTGCACAGAATTTATCACCCATATTCTAAGGGCAAGGACTACATATTACTAACCATTGTCAAAGTGCTGGTACTCAATAAATGCTTGTACAAAGTTGTTAAACGTCTACAGGATTGGAATATCCAATTAAAATTAATGAATGAATATGACAGTGTAGTAGACTAGAATCAAAAGTTCCCAGAGTGGGGCCTGAGAGATCACATAGTAGGTAAGGTGGTTGGCTGCCTAGCATGTGGCCTACTCGGGTTCGATCCCTAGCACCTAGTGTGGTCCTCTGAGCCCTACCAGGAGTGTATGATATCTAAACACAGAGCCATAAGTAAGCCCTGAGTACTACTGAGTGTGTCCCCCCAAACAAGGAGATGTTCCCAGATAGGATACCTGGTCAATGAATAAAAATTAATGTCTGTCAGCAGAAGAAGCATGCTTGTCAGGGAAGCAAAGGAAGGACTTCACAACAAATACTTAATAAATCTTTGTAAAGTTTAATCAAAATTATTACGCCAAGGAGGCAAACAGTAAACTAAAGCATGTTACTTTAACACCACCATATTGCAACTCTGAGAAAGAATATGTCACTTTCAGACTCTCACGTGCTTAGTCATACTTTCCCTGCGGGTACAAGGATTTATAAGGAGAACTAGCATCTAGTTAGTACCCACTGTACTATCTCTATGGTCTACCCACTGTACTACCCACTGTACTATCTCTATGGTCCCCAGAAACCTGCATTTTTAAGCTCCCCAGGAGATTCCAATAAGTGGTCCCTAAAGGAAGCTTTAAAAACAGACTGTTTTCATATATTTCTTTAATAAGCTAATCATCAAACTTCTCTAGACACTCAAAATATTCATGGCACCCCCACAAAACTTAAGTGTGCTCTCTGCTTCCTAATGACCACCTGTCCTGCTCAATTTGGCTTTCTGAGACACGCATGAATAGTCCTTTTTCCCCAAAAACAAGCAAATTGTTTCTTGCCCTGACCACCTATAATATACCTTCTTAAATATACAAGTAACTTCATTTACTATCCATACTATGTTCCTTTATGCTTCCAAGCCTTGACTTGTTGTCATCCCCTGTCCCAGGACTGACCCTAATCTTGCCTGTGCCTATACTGGGTCTGGTCTACTCTTTTGAACCCCTTATGTACATCCTGAGCATGACCACCCTTACCAGCTGATCATCATATTCACGTTTCCTGAATTGATTGTAATCTGCCAGACCCAAGGTCCAGCAGACATGTGTAAGATTGATCTTACACACTGTACTATGTCTGCAAAAAGAAAGAAATGAAGACATACTTTTATTGATATGAAAAATATGGCAGAAAAGAATGTGATTGAGGTATACATCAAGTGGTAGAGCACATCCTTTCTGTGTGTGAAGTCTTAGATTACATCCCTTGTACTGCATTACCTCTTGAGCACCTCGAATTGCAGCCCAAGTGGGCCACAATACCATGGCAGAGCACTGCTAGTGTGGTTTCCATAGCTATTGTATTGTTTTGCTAAGTTTTGGTTCAGGGTCCACACAAAATGGCAGTATTGAGGGTTTACTCGTGGCTTGTGCTCAAAAAATCACTCCTGGTAGTGCTGGGGACAATATAAGTACTAAGAATGGAATTGGTATTGGCTATATGAAAGTCAAGTACCCTACCTACTGTACTGTCTCTCTGGCCAAGGTATCAATTTTAAAAAGAAAAGAAGCTGAAGACATGCAACAGTGGTTAAGGCACTTGCCTTGTACCCAGCCAACCCCAGGTCAACTCCTGGTACCATATATGGTCTCCCGAGTACCATCAGGACTGATTCCTGAAGACAGAGCCATGAGTCGGACCTGATCACAACCAGTTATAGCTCAAGAACACACAAATAAAAAGAATAAAATAAATTATTTTCATAAAAATAAGAGGAATGAAAAATAATAGGTAGAAGTAGCAAATAGATAAATTTGAAAGAAGTTAGAGATTAAGATTAAATCTTGAAGGTGGAAATTATCACAAACGTGTGGGAGTCAGAGGCTAGGTAAGACAGAAAAATGGAACAGTGTGCTAACAATTGTCGAGGGTACTAATGCCAACCCTAGAACTGAGCATTAAATAGAGGCAAAAAGATACACATGACAACCCTTTAATGTATGTTCTGTAATCCATAGTCTGGAGGGGAAGGAAAAGAGAAAGAGAGAGAAAGGGAAAGAAATAACCTGCCATGGAGGAGGGCTGGGGAGGGGAGGGAACCGGGACGTTGGTGGTGGGAGATGGGCACTGGTGGCGGAATGGGTGCTGGAACACTGTATGAGCCAAAACCCAAATATGAACTTTTTAATTGTATATCTTTGTAATGTAAAAATAAAAAAATTAAAAAAAAATAAAAACAAAACAAAACAAAAAAAAGATTAAATCTTGAATTTTGGAATGCTATATGACTCTGAGCAGTACAAATATGGGATAATAACCTTCCTGATGGGATGTCACCTGTTTTTCCTACCCATTATTAAGAATTTAAAAGTGACAGTTTATTTTACTCACTTTTCACCCATTCCTTCTCCATTGGACAAACTAGTTATTCATCCCCAAGGATATAGCCAGCTCAGGTTTTACCCTAGGGATATAATAAAGCCAATACCTGTCCTCAAGGAGCTCTTCATATAGGGGGAGAATACAATGGCATAAACAAGTTACAACCACACACTGTGATAAGGACAAAAAAGTGGCAAAAAAGTGAACTCCAGAAGTCAGACTTCTTTGGGTTCAAACTGTAATTCAACTAAGAATGAGCTGTATAACCTTGGACAAATCGTACAACCTCTCTGAACCTTGGTTTCTTATGTAAATAATGGATATAATAATATCTATAAGGATATTTTAAGGATTGAGATCATATACTACACATGATAACCACTAATGGCTTAGTAACAATAATAGTAACATCATTATTAAAGATATTCTCAGGGCTGGAACGATAGTACAGCAGGTAGGTCATTTGCCTTGCACTTCGGCCAACCTGGGTTCGATCCCTGGGATCCCATATGGTCCCAAACACAATGCAAGGGAGTAATTCCTGAGTGCAGAGTCATGAATAACCCCTGAGCATCGTCAGGTGACCCAAAAGCAAAAATAAAGAAATAAACACATACATGCATACATGACATACATGCATACATACATAAAGGCATTCTCAACAGAGTACTATCAGCACACAGAGTGAAGTAACTAATTTAATCATGCATAGCAATAAAAATATCATTCTAGTTGCCATTGTTATTATTCCAGGTTAGACTAGACAATCTGCCCAGCAGGTCACCACAGTAAAAATTTCACTCCAACAATAAAAAGTTATTCATGAACACTAAAACACTCATATGCTTTCATTTGAAAGCATTTTCTCCAATGACTTACAATATATAAGTATTAGAAAACCATTAGCACCCAGTAAATTTTTCATAGCAATATAATATAAAATCTATGTATCATGATATATATCATGATATATTATCATATGTATCATGAATTCACCCAGTAAATTTTTTGTACCTCTCAATTTGCAGTTTATGTACTTGCATTGAAAAGATGTG
>JAJIBD010020623.1:0-11050 GCA_021461705.1 Cryptotis parvus | reverse complement strand
TACATACAGTTCTAGACAGGTTATAACTGCTACCCATCATCCCAGTAAGCCTAGCAAAAAGCCAGAGCAACCCACACTTCATATGGTCACTCATTTTCAACATCCAGACTCCATAGATCCTCAGAGCTTCATCCAAGAGAAAACCGCATCTTTCCCTTTAAGTTTCATCATTAAATGCTCAACATGAGAGCCTTCTTGTGAGAGTATACCACCTACATGGCAGAGCCTGGCAAGCTACTCGTGTTTTATTTGTGATGCCAAAAACTGGTAGCAATTATGGACCTCAATTCCATGACCTGAAGAATGGTTTGAGGCTGTTCTGCTTACCCTGGAGCAAGGTGATTCCCTTGGGCTACACTTGCTTATGACAGGACATATGGAGATGTTACTGCTGCCTGCTCGAGCAAATTGATAAACAATGGTAAGACAGTGATACAGACAGTGATACTATTTATCTGAAAAAATCTTCAATTTTCCTTATACTCTAAATGATGGCCTGTTAGGTTCTATACTAGAGTAGGCTTGAAGTATCTAATTGAATATCAATTGAATATATCATGCAATTTCTTTCATTCAATGGGAAAAGAGTGATAATTTGGAGGATGGTGATTATAGGGGAAACAGTCTCCCAAGTAGTGTGCATGGACCGTGAGGCTACTTCTGGTGATATTCAGTCAAGAAGGAGAGTTTAATGTGATTGTTGGGAACAACTATCACTATAGAAAAAAAGTATGTAGGGTCTTGAAGGTTGGAAGGCTTTGGAGCTTGGAAGGCCACACAGTACCAGGAAGAGAATTTAGGGTTTTGCGTGCAAAGTATGTACCACTGACCTATCCTTATAACAGGTCATAGTTTTAAAGGGATTCCCTTAATGTTATTTGTGTTTACTAGAGGCTTATAGTATTTTATTTTTATTTTAGTTTTTTTTAATGCTTGAAATATAATATTCTTGAGGTGTGTCTATTTTGGTTTATTTTGTTTGGTACTCTTTGATCCTCATTTATTTAGACCGTAGTTTCCCAAAATGGGGTGGATACTGCCACCAGATTCCATAGCTCCATCCCATCCCCACTGTTGCAGGACTCCTCTAAAAAGCCTCTGCATCTGCCCTGGATTGCCTCCCTGCAGGTCACTTTGTAGATAAGGGGTAGTCTAAACATGGCAGATTATCTGTCCATGTATTCTTTACTGGCTGGTATAAATATTCTCTCACGCTACCACAATTATCGTGGGACTAGCTAGATCTTACCAGCATATTTGCTTGGCCACGCTGGATCTCTACGTAATTAGACCAGAGAGAAATTCTGTTTGCCTCCAAGCAAGCAAGCATGGCTCCCTGATAACTCAAAGGCAACTAAAATACAAAACTACAGTGAAGTAGACAAGACTCTTGTGAAGGCTTGGAGAAATATTTAACCAGCATTAGTATAGTCTTTGGTACAGAGGCATGCCATCTCAGAAACCCCCTTCTCTACCCTATAAAGGCAATTCCAGGCAGATCTTGGCTCAAAACATTAGCATATGAAAGGGCCTAGGTGAGGTGCTGGGAGAAATTACCTGAGGGCATTTGATCCCTCACTGCTTCCCATAATAGTGGGAGGTCTGAATTGCAGGGGTATAAAACCAGCCTGCTTCCTCTCTCTCTCTCTTTGGGCTCTCTTTTGGGGCTTGCACTCTTCTTGGGAGTCTTGTCTTTGTTTCCTCTTTACAGGGCCTTAACATGTGGTGGCCGCCATCTTGGCCTACATGTGGCCTGGGTTTTAAGCCTGTAAGCACAGGGTTTCTCCTATTGCTGACTTGTATGCCTGAACCTGTAATAAGTAAAGCACTTTAAAATCTGCGTCAGATTCCTAAGTTTTCATCCATTCCCTGCCGGCTTCAGAGGTAGAAGGGAACTCGCTTCCCAGCACTGTCGGGGACCCTGGCGACTACCCCCACACCCCACTATACATTAACAATCTGGTGAGGTGATGCAACCTTGGGTTCAACTGAGGGTCACCTTCTGTTTATTAATCTGAAGAAAGTATATTTGCAGGGAAGCCCAGAGTGATTTTGTTTATCCTAAAAGTGGGGAGTTAGGCAAAACAATCTTGGCGCTTTTGATGTAGATATGTCATATCTTTCTTCAATTAGTAATATATTCAGCTAGCATTTCTTCAAATATATTATACCTCTTTCTTCTGAGAATTCTATAGTGCATGTTCCTTTTGGTACAGTCTCAGACACTTTTATACTGTTTTTACATTATTTTGTTCTCTTTTCTATTTACTGTCCATTTGGGTATCTTAAGCTGTCAGACTTTCCAATATATCAAGTTTATTTCTTTATATTTACTGTAAAGAGTCTCTGTTGTATTCTTTAGATGAACAGCTCCATTTTAAATATATTAATTTCATTGAAAGCCTTCTGATAGTTTCCCTGTCCTTACTATAAATCTCATTTTCCATGTTTTATTTAATTTTGTTTTAGTATAATTGCTACTTAAATTCTTCAAGATAGCCACATCTGAACATTTTCCCAGTTTTGTTTTGATTTTTTAATACTTTGTAGGGGCCCGTCTTGCCGGCTCTCCCCCTTCCTCTCTTGGTTCGCTCACTCTCTTGCCATCTCCCTCTCACTCTCCAGGATCAGGTGATCCATCCATGAGCAGACCAGCCTATCACAGCCCGGCTCATCGAGATCCCCCTGCTGCAATCTTTTTTTAATCCAGCCCAGGTATGCTGATTCAGAGACAGACATGGGGCAGAGCTGCTACTGACTCTCACTGTGCCCAGCCGCTCATGGGGTGCCGGGAGGGATGGAAGGTTCTAGCCCTGGCCCACCACCCCCAGCAGAGCCTCACAACAAGCCAGATGACCCCTCACTCTATGAGGACCTCCATTTTCCACATCCGGACTTCCTCCTTGTCAGAACTCCACCCAGCAGACCAGCCTATCACAGCCTGGCTCGCTCATCAATAAATGCTGGATTTTGAGATGACTACAAGAGTATGCTACCCGCATGGCAGAGCCTGGCAAGCTACCCGTGTCGTATTTGATATGCCAGATACCAGTAACAATTATAGACCTCATTCTCATGAGTGATGGAATGGTTTGAGGCTCTTTATGTTCCTGGAGCAAGCAGGTTCCCTTGGGCTCTACTTGCATGAGCCAGGTCATATGGAGATTTTACTGGTTCCCACTCGAGCAAATCGAAGATGAACGGGAAGACACTGATTACTTTGTACTATCATTTGTGGGAAATTCTTGTTTTCCCATATTGTTTAATATTATATATTAACTAGTATGTGTTGCATTGAGTGACTAGTTATCTTTGTTGAGCTTACTATGTAAATCTTATGATATCGACCAGCAACTTCTAGAGTACATACCCAAGATCCTTAGTGTCTGTGAACTGATTGACACTTTGAACTTATGCAGATGATTGGGATCTAGTGTAACAAGAGACTAGAACTTGAGACAGTGGAGAAGTTTATATTGGTGGGCATGGCAATTCTACCCCTTCATGAACTGCCAGTGTTTGACCTGATGGGTGTGTTATCTGAAATCCCCTCTTCTGGGCTGGATACATGTGAAATATTTCTCATTCACTTTAAGGTACGAGCTATAACTCAGCTGACAGATATTCAGTGCTGAGCTGGATATGCTGCCTCCCAAATCTTTTACAGAAGGATATTTGGGTTGGACTCATCTCAGTGAGGGTCACTGGAGGATATGATGAGACTAATTAAAGCCAGTGCATGGTGCCTGCCACCTTCCTTATAAACCTGCTTTCAATTCATCTACTCTCTGACTAGAGGCAGAAAACACAATAGGTGAACATAGTTTCAATGATGGCACAAGTGAGGATGGGCTAGGGTCCTGTGCATAATATCCGATACAGATAAGGACACTATGGGGCTCATTTAGGTCTTGATGATCACTCTCAACCCCTCTTTCCCACACCCCCCCATTCATCTCCCAAGGCTGGAACATCAGGCCCGCACACATCATCTGAACATCAGGTTCTGGCATTAGGAGACCTGAACAAGGGTAGTCAATTCCCTTAGAATTATTTTTCTTGTTATCTAATCTATGAATTGAAATTAAATTTTAGTGGATATTTTATTATGATTTAAAGATTGCTTATCAGAAAATCTGCAACCCCAGAAGAGATCCAGACCCATCCACTTCAGACCCACGGCTGCACTGCCCGGCCGGACCCACGTGGAAGCAACCCATGGAGTTGACCTTCTGGTAAGGAGTTCAGGGGCTGGCCAAGCCCAACTTGCTCCAAGGGTTTGCTCACATGTGCAGGGGAGAGACCATACTGGCTGGACTTGGAGTGGAGATTTGGGCCCTGCCCTTGCCTCTGACTCCATGCCAGCTTCCCCAGAAGACAGATCCACCCACGCCAGACCCACAGCTCCGTTGGCATGCCATTATTCATTGAAACACTAAGATTTTGGTTCAATCTAGATGTCAACAACAGAGAAGTGGATCATGAAGATGTAAAATATATAAGTGATAAAATATATATACACTCAAACAGAGCATCTCCATTGTGGCTTTGCTGTCTTGTTTGGATAAGAATATGAGTATGTATAGGAGATTCTTAAGAGTCTTTTCTCTGTTCCTCTGTCATAAATTTCCCTTGTAGTTAATTTATATATGTACATAAGGAATACTATACAGAGCTGTAAGGAATGATGAAATCATGCAAGTCACTGCCATGCTCTGGACAACCAGACTTCAACAACTAGCCTCTAATCTATGTGAAAATACCAGTGGCAAATCATGGTATGAGCACAACCCAGGTCTCAAAACAACTGGGATTAAAAGTGTAATGTCTGGGGAGGGAACTGGGGATGTTGGTGGTGGAAGATGGGCACTGGTGGATGGATGGGTGCTGGAACACTGTATGACCAAAACCCAAATATGAACTTTATAATTGTATATCTTTGTAATTGTATATCTCACGGTGGTATAATAAAATACTTAAAAAATGTGGAATGTCTTAGTTCCCTTCCAAACTTACATCTTTTTACTCTATTTACCATGATAATTGTTCAAATTACATCACTATTTTTTTTATCTTCCATGCCAGTTGTCCCAGAAGAGAGAGACCTACCCACGCCAGACCCATAGCTACCTTGGCGCGACTGCTTTGCAACCATGCAATATTCTTAGATAATGCTGATTTTAGGATAAGGTCCTTCCCAGGAACTTTCAGATTTATACATAGTATACAGTTCTAGACAGGTTCTAACTTACCAGTATGCCTAGCAAGAAGCCATCATGCAGTTGTCATTCTCAACATCCAGACTCTAGTTCCTCAGAGCTCCATCCAAGAGAAAACCTGATCTTTCCCCATTAAGTTTCATCAGTAAATGCTCAAGATGAGAGCCTTCTACTGAGAGTATACCACCTACACGGCAGAGCCTGGCAAGCTACCCGTGTTTTATTTGTTATGCCAAAAACTAGTAACAGTTATGGACCTCAATTCCATGACCTGAAGAATGGTTTGAGGCTCTTCCTGTCCCTGAAGCAAGCAGATGCTCTTGGGTTGCACTTGCTTGTGACAGGACGTATAGAGATGTTACTGGTACCCACTTGAGCAAATCCATGAACAATGGGAAGACAGTGGTACAGTGAAATTAATGATGTCCATCAATGATTCTAACTCAGACATTAACATTTTACAATATATAATATGTAAGTTAATAGTATAGTCTAAGTGACTCACATCTGAATACTGACTATAAAATCTATAACTTGTATCACTTGTCTTCCCATTGTTCATTGATTTGCTCGAGCAAGCACCAGTAACATCTCCATACATCCTGTCACATGCTAGAGTAGTCCAAGGGCATTTGCTTGCTTCAGGAAATATGAAGAACCTCAAATCATTCCTTCAGGTCATGGGGATGAGGTCTATAATTGTTACTGGTTTTGGCATATCAATATGACACAGGTAGCTTGCCAAACTCTGCCATGCTGATGGGATACTCTCAGTAGTAGGCTCTCAGTTCATGCAGTTACTGATGAATCGCTTATTTTCTGATTAAAGGTTAGGTATAAATCACTAATGAATATATCTGGGCTTGGACTTTATGGAAATACTTTTGATTTCATTTCAATGTACTCAATAGTTATAGACCTGTTCACATGTTTCAAATCTTCTTGTTTTAACCTTAGGAGGTTATAGGAATTCAGGAATTTAACTGTTTCTTCTAGGTTTTCATTTTCTTGGCATAGAGATTTACAAATTCTCAGAGTAATGTCACACCATGTAAATACATATGTATGAGTAGTAGCACATGTATACCTTCTTTGATTCTGGTTCTCTTAATACAGAGAGCAAGAGGTAAAACCAGAAGGAATCAGGGAACACATGGTCAGACAATTTCAAACACATTGAAATTATTAGGATATCTTACATTTCCAATCATCTCAGAGCAAGATCAGCAACCTGTTCAACTAGTGGTAAAATACAGACAATTAAACAAATCCAAATAGAAACAACAGTCGCAAGAAAGTAGGAATGATAAACTCCAGAAAAAAACAATAGGCAATAAAGCAATAATAAGCTAAAATGTAACTAAATTTTGCATAGCATTAATCAGGGTTTTAGACAACACATAGTTCAACTGTGTATCTGTGTATTTTGCACATCATCAAATAGTTATCTGACATGACCCATATAAATCTATTCAACTCTGACACCATACACCTAGAGATAGATCTTACTAATGAAACTTGGATCACAAAAGCAAATTGTCTCTCACCATCCTCTTCAACAAAATATACACATATATAACATTACATATGTACATGGATACATTACATGGGTACATTACATGGGTACATTACATGGGTACATTACATGGGTACATTACATTACATATGTACATATATAACATTACATATGTAAGTGGACATGGAATAGTTGACTCCGTGGTGTTGTCGGGAGTATATCAGAATGAAGTTCTGCGTAGTTTCGAATTAAAAGCATCAATTGTAATTACAAGTTTCTATGTCTTAAGCTGATCAATATCTTAGTCACATTTGTGTGCTAATTTCTTAGTTTGGTTTCCGATTTCATCTCTCTGTAGCAAAGTTTCTACATGTGTAATATATCTTGTGTTTTGTGTGTACATATATTGTTATGTAAATTATGTGTCATATAATACCTATGTGTGCATATGCACACAAGATATTATATAAGTGTAATTATATACACTTGTATTATTACAACATTTGTATTATTATAAGTATAATTTGTGCATAAGCACACAATTATACTTATATAACTTAATTATTATAATTGCTTGTTAAACTTTTTTATTTCTGGGTCAGAACCAGCAGTGCTAGAGGGTGCTCATGCTTGGGGCTGCTTTCCAGGAAGTTGGCAAGCCATATGGTGCCTGGGATGAAAGCTGGGGCTGTGACATGCAAAGCATCCCCTGTCCCCTATAATTGCTTCATCTTTATCCTGTCAGTCTGACTTTCGTTTTTAACCTAAAATGTGACTTTATCATAGATGTAAGCACAGGCCTTGCACAGTGCCTGTTTGTGCCAGCCCGGGTTCGATCCCCGGCATCCCATATGGTCCCCTGAGCACCGCCAGGAGTAATTCCTGGGCCAGAGCCAGGAGAAACCCTGAGCATGGCCGGGTGTGACCCCCAAAAAAAAAAAAAAAAAAAGTATCCGATTCAGTAGAATTAAGTATATTCTAGCCCTGGCCTGCCACCCCAGCAGAGCCTCACAACAAGCCAGACGACCACCCTACTCCGTGGGGGCTGCCGTTTTCCATATCCGGACTTCCCTCTTGTCACAACTCCACCCAGCAGACCAGATTATCACAGCCCGGCTCACACGGCCGCTAGTTTATCAATAATTGCTTTATTTAGAGGTGACTACAAGAGTATGCCACCCGCACCGCAAGCATGGCAAGGTGCTCGTGTTGTATTTGATATGCCAAATAACAGTAACATTTATATTAGGTCATTCCCATGACCTAACATTTATATTAGGTTATTCCCATGACCTAATATAATGGTTTGGGGCTCTTTATGTTCCTGGAGCAGCAGATGCCTTTGGGTTCTACTAGCATGAGACAGGACATATGGAGATATTACTGGTGCCTGCTCTAGCAAATAGATGATGAGCGGGAAGATAGTGATAGTGATGTACATGGGTGGTAGATAAATATAGAAGAAAAATGAACAGTTGAATTTAGACATATATTCATGAGCATGAAAGACTGCAGCAAAAGAATATATAATAAAATAAAACACAGGAAATAAGAAAGCTTGTATTGGTAATATCCATCCATTTATAATAAAACTAAACAAAAATTAAGTGTATTGAAATATAAAGTATCTTACTTGAGCCAAAAATGACTTGACACTTAGCATCATAATACTGGCACATGCCATTGTAGCAATCACTTGATCACTTGATCACTTGACATCCCATTATTCATCCATTTGCTTGAGGGGCACCAGTAATATTTCCATTTGACCCTATCATGTGCCAGTGTAGCTCAATGGCATCTGGTTGCTTCAGGAATACAAAGAGCCTCAAATCGTTCATTCAGGGTCTTGACGAAGAAGTCTGACCATCTTGTACATGACCTTTTGACATCTTGTACGTGACCTTTTGACATGGGATCCAGTCGGTAATGGCTCTAGTCCAGCGGTCGTCTCCAAATCTCATTACATGTCTAGCCCATCTGATTTCCGATGCCTTGGCAAAAGAGACAGTGCCCCTGACTCTGGAACAGCAATGGAGGTCGGAGCTCCGGATTCCTTCTTTCACTTGAGTCTTTGGGAGACCCGAAGAGCATTCTCATCCTGCTTTCATAGGGCCCAGGTCTCTGAGGCATATGTTAATGCAGGGAGAATGGTGGAGTTGAAGAGATGTGCCCGGAGCCGAAGGTTCTTTGTTTTTTTTTAGCTATTTCTTTGATGCTTTTGAAGGCATTCCATGCCTCTCTCTTCCTCCTGCACAGCTCAGGTTTTAGGTTGTTCATCATGTTGACTTCTTGACCTAGGTACACATAACTGCTGCATTCAGAGATGTTGTTCCATTGAGAGTGAATGGGGCCTCTGGAACTAGTTCATTTTTCATGAACATGAAGCAATTTCATGAATATGAAGCCTATTGTAGCAATAAGCTTTTATTATTCTGCAGGGATGTCCATTCTGAATAAAAAACATCTAGTTGACAGAAAGGAGACGAACCATTGCTATATTCTGGAACATCACATTCATTAATTAATTTTTCCAAGGCATAACTAACTCCTGGAAGAAACCAACAGTCTTTACAAAAGACTTTTGTAAAGACTGTTGTAAAATAAAGTCTATAATAACTGTATTAATATCATACATATATTGATATATTCCTAAGAAAACTATTTAAAGCTCTACATGTTAAGAAAACAGAGGAATTATATGGAAGGTGAACCAGGTTGTAAAAGAGCTCCAATTTTTTTTTTTTTGAAAAGTAGAAAGCAGTTACTACTGGCTCTCCCTGTGACCAGCCGCTCACGAGGCACCCGGGAGGGATGGTGGGTCTAGCCCTGGCCCACCATCCCAGCAGAGCCTCGCAACAAGCCAGACGACCCCCCACTCCATGAGGGCCTCCATTTTCCACATCCGGACTTCTCTCTCGTCAGACCTCCACCCAGCAGACCATCCTATCAGCGCCCGGCTCATCGAGTTCCACTGTGCAGCAGTCTTTCTTAAATCCGGCTCAGGTATGCAGGTCCAGAGACTCGCAGACATGGGGCAGAGCTGCTACTGGCTCTCTCTGTGACCAGTCGCTCACGAGGCGCCCCGGGAGGGATGGTGGGTTCTAGCCCTGGCCCACCATCCCAGCAGAGCCTCGCAACAAGCCAGACGACCCCCCCTCCACGAGGGCCTCCATTTTCCACATCTGGACATCTCTCTCATCAGAACTCCACCCAGCATACCAGCCTATCACAGCCCGGCTTGCGGCCGCAAGCGGCCACGCGGTTCATCAATAAATGCTGAACTTAGAGATGCCTACAAGAGTATGCTACCTGCACGGCAGAGCCTGGCAAGCTACCCGTGTTGTATTTGATATATATGCCAAATACCAGTAACAATTATAGACCTCATTCCGGAATGGATTGAGGCTCTTTATGTTCCTGGAGCAAGCAGATGCCTTGGGCTCTACTAGCATGAGACAGGACATATGGAGATGTTACTGGGCCCGATAGAGCAAATCGATGATGAACGGGAAGACAGAAAGCAGTAAGGTCAAATTTGAAAAGGAAAGAAAAAGCAATGCAACCTTTTTTGAAGTAGAAAGCTAAATGCCAGAGTGAGTGGAGAATAAACTCTGAATAAAAGAAGCACCACGGGAAAGTTTATTTAGTAAGTAGATGAATGTGAGCTTGCAAGGCTCTTTGGAAGAGCAAAGAGCATACTAGTTGCATTTCAGGTAATGTTATTAGAATAAAACTACAATTTGATGTGTAATTGTACAATTCTTTTTGTTGATCAATATAGGCACTATGTTTAAAATTAAGATGAAAGTAAATGGTATGAAGAAGTGAGAAAAAGAAAGAGAAGATCTGTAGTAAATTGCTTCATTCCGTGGATAATGACTGTAACCTTGTAGGACAAATGAACTAAAACTAAATGTTATGCAAATGAATATTTATTACTTGGAATAAAAATTGCAGTGGCAGCGTTTTATAGCTATAAAAATAGTCTCACATAAATGACAAAAGTCAAGATGCTTGTGAGATGATTTCAAATGTTTCAGTATTGACCAACAAGATATCAGAGTATAAGAATCACACAAGGAAACTAATAGCAATAACAAACATCTATATTACCCTTATATACTTTATGAACTTTTTCAAATTTATTTTCAAAAATAATTTCACTCTCTTTTGCATATTTGAAATGTGAAATTTCATTCATCTTATTTGCACTGTAACCATTTATATACTTAATTTTAATCATAAAACATAACCAGCCATAAATTAATATCACTGACATTTTAGACAAAAGGAAATTTATCCAATGTCATAA
>JAJIBD010020620.1:0-15377 GCA_021461705.1 Cryptotis parvus | reverse complement strand
GGCCTCTAGCTGATCAGCTGCTGTTTTATTGTTTTGATTTTGAAGTCACAGCTGGTGGTTCTCGGGCTCTTCCTGGCTTGTTGCAGGTGGAAGGAGGGGCTGCTCCCGGGGACTCGGGACCACCTGCCATGCAGGCTCAGCCCCTGCGTGCAAAGCCCAGCTCCGTCTCCGGCCCCTCTGCTGCTGGGTTACTCAAGGCTCCTCAAGAAACTTGCCCTGACCCCAGGTCTCCTTCCCCAGGACAGTCGCAGATGATGCTCTGAGCTAGTCTCAGTGTGATTCCAGAATAGACCTCAGTGCCCGGCGGCAGAAGCCTGCCCCTACCCTCTGCAGAAGCCTGTGCATGAAAACTATAGCCGAAGGTCAATGGCGGGGGTGGGACCGAAGTGATAGTACAACAGGGAGGGCGGCTGACCCAGGTTCGATCCCCAGCATCCCATGGTCTCCCCAGCTCCGCCAGGCTTAACTCCTGAGTGCAGAGCCAGGAGTAACCCTGAGCGTCCCTGGGTGTGACACAAAAAGGCAAGAAGCAAACAAAACAAAACAGTGGTGGGAGTGGATGCTAGGCCAAAGGCTGCCAGTTGAGCACTGATGAAGGACGCCGTCATCCTTCCTGCATCCCAACAGCTCAAAGAACCTACAGATTCCAACAGCTGCCCCCGTGCGCCGCCTGCAGCAGTTGGTTTTCCCATCCGGGCCCTAAACAGCCCCCCTGCCTGCAGAGCCGGGGAGGCAGGGGTAGGTGGGTCGTGTGTTGTTCCTCCTACACAAAGGGACATCCTCATCTGGACCTGGGCTGATGAGCCTCAGCGTGGGCAGAGGGTGGCTAAGTCCAGGCGGAAGGGAGCAGCCATTAGTGCTAATGAGGCAGGCGGCCAGAAAGCCTTTCACTCTGGACCTGCTCGTCCACCCCGAGAACAAGCTGTTCTGCCTCTCTGGCTTCCAGGAACCCAAAGCTGAAGGGGCTGGGGGCAGGTGCAGGGGTGGCCTTAGAGGCTGATGGAGGAAGAGGAGGGGGGAGGGCTAGCACGGGGAGGGGCACAGGTCTCCTCGCCCCCCCACCCACTAAGCACACCTCAGGACCGAGGCCCGCACCCTACTCTGGCCCCTGGTCCATCACCCCCTTCTGTGCCCTTGAGTCCAGCTCCTGGAGCCACGGCAACAACAAGCCACATTGGGACAGCGTGAGCACTTCGGGCAGCAAATTAGATTAAGCTCCAAGCCCGCCTGCCTGGTTACTGTTAATGGCTCCTGCCTGCCCGTCCCCATCTCCCTGTCCTGCCAAATTCAGGGGTCCTGGGTACCCCGTCTTTGTAAATGTCAACTCCTGATTAGTCTCACCCCAAATTGCAGATGGACCCCTTTTGTAGAGCACCCCCAAGTCCAGGTTCCAGGGAAGGCCTGAAGCGTGCCTACCCCCTCTCTGGGGAGGGCCCCTCTCACGGGGAACAGTCACGTAGGACCTGCATCAGCCACAGCATATAAACCGAGGCTTGGGGCCGGCAGCGCCGGCAAGGACCAGCAAGGTGGGCAGAGACTGCGGCCCGGGAAGGACTGCCCAAGGGTGCTTCAAGGAAAAAGCACTAAGCGTGTGAGTGGGGTCTTTCTGCGGACACAGGCCATGCGGAGCGCAGTGCTTCTGAGCTGTGTCCTGTTGCTGGCTCTGCCCAGCACGCCCGGGGCCCAGATGGGCTTGGGCCCCATGGAGGGCCTCCAAAGACAGGACCAGGCCCTGTTTCCAGAGCTACCAGGTCAGTGCGGGCATGGGGTAGAGGGGCTCTGCCACCTTCTCCTTCTCCCAGTCCCAGCCCAGGGAGGGGGCTGCTATATGATGGCTGTGCGCGCCCCCCATCTGTCCCAGGCCTGGCCCTGCAGCCCTCTCTGAAGAGAACCAGCCCAGAACAGGCCGAAGAGGCTCTGCTGCAGGAGGCCAAGGCGTTGGCAGAGGTAAGCGCTCAGGCCGAAGATGAAGGTCTCCCCGCCTTGAGACCAGGCAGTGGGCGGGGTCCCTCCCCACTAGCCCTCTGGGGGGCGCCCAGCTGTGACCGGCCGTCCCCCCCCCCCTTGCACCGAGCCTCAGGTCAGGGGGCAGGACCTGCCCTGGAATCCGCCTGCGCCCACGTTCCCGCTCACGAGGCTACTCAACCCCGCAGGTGATGGACCCGCAGGGGCCGCGAACCGCGCACCCCGCGACGCTGCGTCCGGCTGCACGAGTCCTGCCTGGGCCACCAGGCACCATGCTGCGACCCCTGTGCCACGTGCTACCGCCGTTTCTTCCAACGCCTTCTGCTACTGTCGCAAGCTGGGTGCTGCCGTGAACCCCCTGCAGCCGCACCTAGCGGGGGCGCTGGGGTCGGGGCTGGGAGAGACGGGCACGAATAAAGGATGGGGCAATCAGTACTAAGGTTGTGTTGCTATTTCGAAAGTGGATGTAGAGGGGGGTGATCGCAGAAGGATTTGGGGTGTCGCCAATCCGTGAGCCAGCAAACACACACCCCAGCCGTATCATCTGAGTTATTTACACGTGGGTTTTGAGGGCTCGTGGCGCCGCTGAACGAGGTATAGTGACCAAAGCGCTAGCGCGCTTTAACAAGCTTTTACAGGCAGGAGGGGTTAGGGGCCCTAACTCGGGTCTAGGTAGCCCTGCGGGCCTGCTTTGCAGAGAACCTGAGTTTCTTTTTTTTCTTTTTTGGGTCACACCCAGCAATGCTTAAGGGTTACTCCTGGCTCTGCACTCAGGAATTACTCCTGGCGGTGCTTGGGGGACCATATGGGATGCCGGGGAATGGAATCCGGGTCGGCCCGTGCAAAGGCTCCTGACCCTGACCTGAGTTGTGACCCCAGCAAAGTACACCTCGCCCCCCCACTGGGGCAGGCTGACTCAACTCCTGGGATCTTTAAAAACCTGCATAGCAGGGAGCCCTCCCGTCGTTTACCAAGGGGTGCATTCTAGCGGTGAAAATTAGAGCGCACCTAAACGAATCCGCGCGGCCTCGGGCTCCACCACGCGGCAGGTCTTGGGCCCTGCACTCAGCTCTTACTCGGGCGGGAGCCGCCCCTCCCCTCAGCGCGCAGGCGCCAGACCGCCCACACCTGCGCGGGGCTTCGGCGCGAAGCCACCCGGAAGTTGGGCACCGCTCATAGCCCCCGCCCCCGTCTCGATCACGTGGGACGCTGCGCGTCACCTGATGCGCTTGACAACCCGCTGCGGCGCCGCGTCAGCTGATCGCCGAGCCGCGCTGCGTACCGGCTGCTCGCGGTGCTCGGGTCCCGCCGCCTCGCCGCAGCCATGTCGTTCTTTCCTGAGCTTTATTTCAACGTGGACAATGGCTACTTGGAGGGGCTGGTGCGCGGCCTGAAGGCCGGGGTGCTCAGCCAGGCGGACTACCTCAACCTGGTGCAGTGCGAGACGCTGGAGGGTGAGCCGCGGGGCGGGCTGGTTTCGAGGCCGGTGGAGGACGGCCCGGGCTTGCGCGTTCCCGGGCCTGGGTCGGGAAGCCGGATTCTCCAAGGCGGGCTTCTCGCAAGGCCCGTATGTCTGGGAGGCCGGGTCAGGGCTTAGGGCCCTCTCCGGGCTTGGGGGTGGCTGATGGCTGGCGCCCCGGAAATGGATCTTCCGTTCAGCTGAGACCCGGGGAAGGCCCAAAGGCGATCAGGGCCTTAAGAACCTCAGTGGCTCTTTCTCTCCTATTTGGGCGATGTGACACCCCACCCCCACAAACACACCTTGGCTCCCACCGGGCATTCAGCTACAGGACCCTGAATTTGGGGCGGGGGAAAGTGCCTGTATCCGCTCCATTACCCAGGCGTACCCCGAGAGCTGCCCCCACCCCCACCCGGCGGCGAGCACACCCTCCTTTGGCTCTTTGCAGCTTTTCGCGAGCCGTGCATGGGGTGGGGTGTATGCCTTCCTGGAGGATTGCTAAGCGCATCGCGAGGGTCCCTCCCATGGTCGAAGCCGCTGGCTGAGCAACGTGCCCTCAAAGGCCAGGGTTTCGGGGAGCGCGAGAGAGCCCCCTCCTTGCATGAGAATGAGGCCATCGGCGCCACCTGTTCCCCGGCCACCAAGCCTGTTGGAAACATTCCATAGCTCAGGATTGGGGATAGCTGCGGCCCTTCTCAGCACACACGCCTGGAACGGGCTTCTCCGGCTGGGCTGCTTCCGATGGATGGATGGATGGACTGGAGGTGCCCCCCACCCCGGGCGGCCCTTTCCTGGGCGAGGGGTAGCCCAGGGCACAGTGACTAGGGTGTGAGTTCCCCTTCCTAACCCCGAGTGGTAGGTTGAGCGGAGGGGAGCCATGGCGAGGAAGAGTGCGGGTGATTCACCCTCTGGGCAAGCTTTTACATCACAGAATCATGAGGTTAAAGGACCGAGCCCCTGTTTTGCTTTCAGGAGGCCTAGTTTTAATCCCAAGAACCACGCTTAGTCCTCCGAGCACCGCCCCTAACCAAAGGAAAATAGGCTTAAAAGCAGGGGTGGGGTGGTCGTGAAAATAAGTACCTTTAAAATGTAAAACATACTGAAGCCAACGCCCGTCCTGGCTTTCTGGGATTAACGTAAACGTGCCCGAGAGCAGTTCTCCCAGCGAGCAGCCGTCCATCTTTGCCAGCAACCTTGTCTCCCTATGGGAAAAGAGAAATGGCACAGCCTCCTGGGGAAGGGCCCGGTGCCACCGAACATGAGGGAAATCTTTCATTTCCATACGCCTTCAGGTGAATGTTTTTGGGGTCCAAATGGCATTGTAGAAACCTGTTTTTTCTTCTGCCTTCTCCCCATTCCTACCTGTTCTTCTCTCTCCCTAGAGCTTCTGGGTTCCTGTCTTCCTAGCTGACACTCCTGATCCTCCGTGAATATGTCCCAACTTTTTCCTGACCCTCTGTTCTTTTTTCTTTTTTGCTTTTTGGGTCCCAACTGACAATGCTCAGGGGTTACTCCTGGCTCTGCACTCAGGAATTACTCCTTGGTGGTGCTCGGGGACCATATGGGATGCCGGGGTTTGAACCCTGGTTGGCTGCATGCAAGGCAGACGCCCTCCCCACTGTCCTGTCGCTCCGGCCCCGCCCTGCTCTCTGTTCTGCACAATACTCCCATGCATCTCTGTACAGACCTGCCATGTGGCATCCAGCCAGGTGCGCCCCTGGTTCTTTTTTTTTAGACCACACCCAGTGGTGCTCAAGGCTAACTCCTAACTCTGCACTCAGGAATCATTTCTGGCAAGCTGGGAGGACCATTTGGGATGTTGGAGATTGAACTCAGGTCAGCTGCGTGCAAGGCAAGTGCCTTACCTGCTGCACAATCTCTCCAGCCCCTCCCCTGTTTCTTTCACACGTTCTGTTCTCTCCCCCCCACGCTACCCCAGCTCTTGGCCCTCCTCTTATGGTGGACCCAGTTTGAACTCCAGTCTTGCTAGCTACCAGATTACTTTTTTTAAAAAAATCTTATTTTATTTTATCTTATTTTATTTTATTTTTATTTTTGGGTCACACCCGGCAATGCTCAGGGGTTTCTCCTGGATCTGCACTCAGGAATTACTCCTGGCGGTGCTCAGGGGACCATATGGGATGCCGGGGATCGAACCCGGGCCGGCATGGGCCGGCCGCGTGAAGGCAAATGCCCTACGCTCTGGACTATCGCTCTGGCCCTGCTACCAGATTACTTTAAAAAAATTAAAAAAATTTTTTTTTGCTTTTGAACCACACTCAGTGATGCCCAGGGGTTACTCCTGGCTCTGCACTCTGGAATTACCCTTTCAGTGCTCAGAGAACCAGATGGGATTCCAGGGATCGAACCCGGTCAACTGCATGCAAGGCAAATGCCCCACCTGCTGTACTATCGCTGCAGCCCCTCAGATTACTTCAGACACCTCATTTAACAGAGCTCACCTTGGTTCTTCCTTGGGTGTAATGACTTCACCTAGCTTTGGGATTGTGAACTGTGAAAAGCTCTTTCTCTTGGCCTAGCACCAGGGACAGACCGGCTCTAGGTAAACGCAGCTCTTACTTTCTTTAGTATTCACACCTCCCATTTCCCACACCTTTTACTCCTATGGTGCCCCCAGCCCCTGCCCTAAAGACAGCCCCAGGCTCAGGGGACCTTATAAGGCAGGTTGCATGGGGGAGGCCTGGCTTTGCCCTCTGACTCCACAGTCTCCAGACCCTCCAGATGTGGCCCATAAAACTGAAGACTCAGTCCTGGGACCAGTCGGTTCTGGAACCATTTTGACCTGCTGGTTTGAGCTGTTGTCTCTCCCTCACACTCACAGTATTGTGGCATTTGTACTGCTTTCCTCAAAGTTTGTCACTTAAGAGCTTGGGTCCTCTCTTCCATAATTTCTCAACTGGGGAGGCATATGGCACCTCCTTAGGGCCCCAGGATATTCCAAGGGGGCCACAGGAAACATTGTATAATCGGAAGGGCCATGCCCTAAGACTAGGGGCTACGTTGGAAGAGGTTGAGAAACACTGTGCCACGGGTGTGCAGGACTTGGGACTTCCCCAGTGCGGAGAGGGTGCCCACTGCCCACTCTGTCCCCTTCAGAGGTCCTCCCCGCTGCCAGGTGATGTCTGGTCTCCAGATCTTTGCCGATGGCTGTTTTGTGCCCCTCTCTCTTAGGTTGTGGGCCTCACTTCGGTGGTGCTCAGGGGGTTGCTCTTAGCTCTGCATTCAGGAATCTCTTCCATACTGGGACCATATGGCGTTCTGGGGACTGAACTCAGGTTGGCAGCATGTAAAACAAACACTCTACCCACTGCGCTCTCTCTCTGGCCCCTGCACCCATCTCTCAAAGAGGAGGAGCAGGGAGGTGGGACGGTGATACTGAGTGAGCCCGTGGGCGTGTCCTGAGGTGACGAGGTTTCCCAAGAGCCCGTGTCAGGTGCCAGACGGTTCCCAGGAGTCACAGAGCACTGGGTCCCACTCCCCGCACGGTCCGTCCTGCTGGGGGCCTCTCTGAGAGACCCAGAAGTCCTTCCCCTTGGCTTAATTGAGGCACAGAGCTGGGTGGCTCCAGAAGCTCTTTCCAGCCCCTCAGTGCTTCGGGTCTGTGCTTGCTTGGAACTTGAGGGGAAGAGGAGGCGGCCCCGCAACACAGGAGGAACCCAGACCGGCTGCTTGGAAGCCTCTTGTCCACTCCACACACAGGCCAGCGCTGCCGTTCCATACCCAGCACCGAGTTGAGAACCTGAGATGCATGTTTGAGGTGTGGGGAGTGGCTACACCCACTCCTGGCTGTGTGCTCTGGGCTCGCCTCCTGGCAGGGCTCATGGTCGGCCACTTGCAGCGCCAGCGCTTTCCCTGCTGCTCTCTCTGGCCTGTAGCAGTAAGTAGATCTAAGGATATGCAAAGGAAGGTCTGATGTATACTGCCTGTTAACAGATACATGGGGTCTTCTGGCAGACTGTCTCCCCAATAGAGTTAGTATGTAGAAAACCCTAGTGAGACTGTTAATCTAGCTGCAGCTATGCAGACAAGGCTATCCTAGGTCATTTCTCTGCACATTCCCTTGTTGGCTCTAATTAACCCTAGATGGAGTCTTATGAACAAGACCTCATCTTCTAGGGCAATTTAGGAAGGCTAAGTTAACAAACTGTTGCATTCTTTGTTTATCTCACCTCACCGAGATAGCACCACCTGCAGACTTCTGGCTTCTGAGTGTCTCCTCCCTATCACCATAAATCCTATGGTAGAAATATAAAATGTCCTTGCAGTGTCAATTATGTAAACTTAACTCTCAGTTTTACTGCCCTTTGTTGTGTTGGCTTATAAGGAAGTTGGGGTCTTTGTTTAAGGGTCAGTTAGCTCTTGTAAGTCAACTCTAGTCAGTCAGCTCTCCTCAGTGAGCTGTGATCAGTGAGCTCTGGTCAGTTAGCTTCTGTCAGTCAGCTGTGGCCAGTTAGCCACCAAAATGAGAGATGCTGCCCCTCCGGCTGGTGATTATTAAAAATATTAATGGAAATACGTCTTGTGCCTGGAGTCTCATCTCTGCGCCCGACCCGATGGGACATCACTGCTTCATCGGCCCCTGTTTTTTTCCCCACGGACTCCCTAGCAGGGTTTTCCAAGGTCCACTCGCAGCTGTATATGGCCCAGCCGTGCTGGAGTCTTGGCGGTGTGGTGGGGCTTCATTCCGGGGGTATTTGCGGGTGGTGCTCACGGGGAGCAGGAAGTGCCAGGGATCCGGCTCAGCCCTGCACAGGGCATGTGCTCCAGACATTCGGGCTCTTCCCCACTGAGATTCTTTGTTGAGTTGTTGTTTTCTTTTGGTTGCTGTTGTTTTGGGGCTACACCCAGCAGTGCTCAGGAATTACTCCTGGTGGTGCTCGGGGGGACCCTATGGGATGCCAGGGATTGAACCCGGTTTCTTTTTTTCTTTTTCTTTTTTCTTTTCCCAAATTTTATTACACCACCTTTAGACATAAGATTGCAAGGTGCTCATGTAGAGTTTTGGTTCCACAGTGTTCCAACACCCATCCCTCCACCCAAACCCATCTCCCATCACCAATGTCCCCACCTCCCTCCCCCTCCCACACCTCAACTACTTAGCGGGTTCTGTATGTCTTTTGTCTCTATCTCTTCCTCCCACCTAACTTTCCTACACATTGTAGAATGTAGTACATTAAAGGACATAATTGTGTCCACTAGTTTGATGGACCACGTGGCCACAAGCGGCCACGCGACTTAAGGGCCTCATGGTCAGCATCCGGACAGTGAAGGTGGCGGCTAGTGTGGTGGGCGAAGTCTCATCTGGCTGCTTCCGGGACCCCCCCACCCCAGGTGATGGGCCCACTCCCAAAACCCATCTGTCCTCCTAGGAGCCCCATGGTCAGCTGAGTCTGGGGAGGCGGAGTTCCAGCTTCCCCAGCGCGTTTGAGACTGCATGCTATGGCTGGTCGCCCCAGGGCAGCTCCTCTGCTTGGGCCACCAGGCTCGACAAAATGGAGGGGGAAGGGCCGACCCCTGACTCCATCTGACGAATTCCCAGTGATTCCCGCCTCTGGGAGCTGCCTACCTGGGCTCGAACCGTTTTGCTCTGTTAATCTGGTCTTGTTCAAGAAGGGAGACATTCACAACATCGGCAACTATCGCCCCATCTGCCTGTTGTCCGTCATCTACAAGCTGTTTACACGAGTCATCCTGAACAGAATTAGCAGAACACTAGATGAAGGACAACCATGCGAGCAAGCTGGCTTCCGGATAATGCAGCAGTTATGTGTACCTGGGTCGAGAAGTCAACATGATGAACGACCTAAAACCTGAGCTGCAGGAGGGAGAGAGGCGGCATGGAATGCCTTCAAAGGCATCTAAGAAATAGCTAAAAGGACAAAGAACCTCCGGCTCTGGGCACATCTCTTTGACTCCACTGTTCTCCCTGCATTAACATACGCCTCAGAGACCTGGGCCCTACGAAAGCAGGATGAGAGTGTTATTCGGGTCTCCCAGAGAGGAATCGAAAGAGTTATGCTTGGAATATCACTGCCTCACTCAAGTGAGAGAAGGAATCGGAGTTCTGACCTCCGTCGCTATTCCAGAATCAGGGATACTGTCTCGTTTGCCAAGGCATCGAAAATCAGATGGGCTGGACATGTAATGCGATTTGGAGATGACCGCTGGACTAGAGCTGTTACCAACTGGATCCCACGGGATGTCAAAAGATCACGTGGCCGCCCACCTACAAGATGGTCAGACTTCCTTGTCAAGACCCTGAAGGAACGGTTTGAGGCTCTTCATATTCCTGAATCAACCAGATGCCATTGGGCTACATTGGCATGTGATAGGGTCCAATGGAAATGTTACTGGCGCCCTTCGAGCAAATCGATGAATAACGGGATTCAAGTGATCAAGTGAATCTGGTCTTTTTTTTTTTTTTTTTTTTGGGTCACACCCAGCAATGCTCAAGGGTTACTCCTGGCTCTGCACTCAGGAATTACTCCTGGCTCTGCTCGGGGACCATATGGGATGCCGGGGATTGAACCCAGGCGGCGCGAGGCCGGCCGCGTGCAAGGCAAACTCCCTACCTGCAGGGCTATTGCTCCGGCAAGTGAATCTGGTCTTGAGGTAGCATCCCAGCGTCCGGACAGCGAAGGTGGCAGCTAGTGTGGTGCGAACTCGGTTTCTAATCCATTTCGGTTGCATGCAAGGCAAATGCCCTGCCTGGTGTACTAGTGCTCTAGCCCTGAGTGATGTTTTCTTGGTCTTCAGAGCTTGGGAGTGGGCGTGAGCAGAGGCAAAGGAGAATCTGAGGCGATCAGCGTGGCACAAGCGCTTACACGCGTGTGCTCACTGCTCTGTGGCTCTGAGGTGTTGTAGCCGCTCCGTCCTGAGTTTCCTTGTCTGTAAAATGAGAGTAACAACGTCACCTGCCTCATAGGTGTGACGGTTAAGCAAGACGGTCTGTGTGTAGAGGCTTGGCCTGAGCTTGGCAGCTGCTGAAAGCTGTGTCAGTGCATCAGGTGGTTTCATGGTACCTCTTGTGTTGGTTTGTTTCATGGAGCCGGGGATTGGACCCCGGTCAGTGATGTGCAGATCGAGTGTTCCAGCCTCGCTGCTCTCCGGCTCCTGCCCATGAATTCTTGCTCAGAAACTCAGAAAATGCAGGGAAGCATTGTGGCTTGCTGGCTTAGGGCGGCCTCTGCAGAGTTGCTGGGTGCCAGATGCCAGGTTCTTAGGGCAGGTGTGTGTGTGCTGGGGAGGCCGCTCCTGACCCTCGGCCAGTCAGAACGACGTCCTGTTGGGAAGGAGTGTCTTGGAGCTCCAGGTGGAGAGCAGTGGTGGGGCTGGGGCGACTGGGCCCAGTGGAAGCCTTCACGTGTGTGGCTGCCCGTCTCTGAGAACACTCTCTGCTCCCGTTCTCCCAGCTGCTTGTCTTCCGCTCATTGCAACATCTGCAGTTCAGTGATTTCACAAGAGACAGCCTCGTGTGGCAAGAGGAGAGCGAGACTGCAGATGGGCCCAGCCCATTCCCAGACCAAGGAAGCTCGGGCCCTCCCGAGACGGGCCAGGAGCCTCACAGGAGTGCGAGGCAGGGCTCTGTCCGGGGCTCAGCCAGCCCGGATGGCCGTTTTGAGTGGACCCAAGTTTTTTTTTTTTTTTTTCAGTTGTTTTTTTGGGCCACACCAGGCAGTGCTCAGGGCTTACTCCTGGCTCTGCACTCAGGGATCACTCTTGGCGGATTCGGGGAGCTTATGGCATGCTGGGGATCCAACCCGATTTGGCTGCATGTCAGGCAAGCACCCTACCTGCTGTACTATTGCTCCGGCCCCTGTTTGTTTTGGACCACACTAGGTGGTGTTCAGGGATCACGGTGTGAGGGTTGGGAGATGATATGAGGCACCAGGGATTGAAACTGGGTGCGCTGCTCGCAAGGCCCTACCTGCTGAAATCTCTTTAAGCCCCTTGACCCCCAGTTTTAAAAGGGAGACTGTAGGTGACCACCTCATTCGAGGCCTTGAAGTAACCCAGCCCAGATAGGCCTTAGGGATTGGCAGGGAGCATTAAGGACTTTGGGGATATTTTTCCCGGGAGAGGAATTAGGGTAGTGTGAGGAGGGATAAAGGCCCGGTGGACGAGTGTGCAGGCTGAGTGATGTTAGGAACATCACATTATCCCCCTCACTCTAATTCCTCTCCGGGGAAAAATATCCCCAGAGTGCTTAATGGCCATGGTGGCAGGATTGGGATGGGGGGGGCGTAGAAGGAATAGGGCTGGGGAGAACGAGGGGCTGGCAGTGAGGGATCTGAGATTGGCGTGAAGGCGTGGGCCCAGAGGTCTGCGCTTGGGGGGTGTGACGTGTGTTGAGCAGTCAGGAGGAGTGGTCCATGAGACCCTCCGGGAGTGACGTAAGCAAGGGCGTGGGGGGTGGGGTCTTGGCAGTCGAGGCATCCCCTCTGAAGAAGGTCACCTCATTCATGAGTGCCATGCGTGACCAAGAGATGGGCACGAAGCCAGCAGCCTCCCTTAGGACTTTGCCACTCCGAGTTCATTGGTGACCCTTGTGAGGAGAGTTGGGGTGCAGAGAGTGGGGGTGACAGAACAGCGGGCAGATAGTTCTTGCCCCGCAGCTCATCCTGCTCCGCAGCTCTGCAACTGTGGCCTTGGGTGAGTCCGCTGGCCCCAGCTGTAGAACAGGGGTGCGAATGAAATGCGAATGCACGGCCTGGCACAAAGTGACTGGCCAGAGCCATCGCTTGTCCCCATGGTAGTGTCCCCCGCCTGTCACTCCTGCGAGACAGGGAAGGAAAGGATGGCTGGTGAGCCTCCCTAGCAGGTAGACCGGAGGGCTGGCCAGTGGTTGGAACCTTGCCACAGAGTGTCTGGGGTACAAGGGACCAGTATGACAATGATAGTTGGGAATGATCATTTTTTAAAAAATTTTAAACCCGTTTATTTAAAGTTCTGTCAGTCTGTGTACACTATTTATATTAAAAACACAGGAAGCGGGGCTGGAGCGACAGCCCAGCGGGTAGGGCGTTTGCCTTGCACGTGGCCGGCCTATGCCGGCCTGGGTTCGATCCCCGGCATCCCATATGGTCCCCCGAGCATCGCCAGGAGTAATTCCTGAGTGCAGAGCCAGGAGTAACCCCTGAGCATTGCCGGGTGTGACCCAAAAAGCAAAAAAAAAAACCACACACACACACACAGGAAGCTGGGGCTCCTAGCAAAAAATATATATTTCAGGGGCCCAGTGGGTAAGGCGTTGCCTTGCACGCGGCCAGCCTGTGCGGCCCGGGTTCGATCCCCCCGGGTCCCATATGGTCCCCTGAGCACTGCCAGGAGTAATTCCTGAGTGCAGAGCCAGGAGAAACCCCCTGAGCATTGCTGAGTGTGACCCAAAAAAAAAAAAATATATATATGTATATATATACACATTTCAGTTTTGGAGATTGTTCAGACACTGAGAAGGTGCGATCCCCAGCACCAGAAGGGGCGGGCACGCTGGGAAGGGGAGGTCAGGTTGTTTCTGGTCCAGCACTGGCCCACTGGGCGTATACCCCTGACCCAATCCCTGGTCAGCTGGGGCGGGGTGTGTGGAGGGGAATTACAGGACACAAGAGCTCTGGGACCTGGGAGGTACCAGGCAGGGGGCCAGTGCTGGTCAGGGCGGGACCTGGATGAAGGGAGGCGGGTGAGGGGTGGTACTGGGCGGACTGCAACTCTTTTTGGGGCGGAGCCTCCCCAGGCCTCCCTGCCCCTGCTCCCTTTCTGGGACACCCTGGCCAGGCCCTCACCCCTTAGGGATTTCTTGGCTGGGTGAACTCCCTGTCCTCCCACCGGGACAGTGGCCTCTCTGGGGTGCCAGTCACTATGTCCAGGAGTAGGGGGTGGTGGGGCGGGAATGATCATTTTTGAACAGGAACTGAGTGTTGAAAGTGGGTAGAGGGATCACGTATATCACTTGTTCATTGATTTGCTCGAGCGGGCGCCAGTAACGTCTTCATTCATTGGGAATGTGGTCTGTTATTGTTACTGTTTTTGGCATATTGAATACACCATGGGTAGCTTGCCAGGCTCTGCCATGATTCTGGGTTCCCAGGGGGACCCAGACTTTTCTATGTCAGACCATCAACCATCCAGGGCCCACAGGGCAGAGCCCTGGGTATAGAAAAGCCTGTCTCCTGTCCTGCTGACACAGCCGGCCACCGCAGCCACACCTGCAATACCTCGAGGGGCAGGTGAATTATAGTATCAACCTTAAAGTGGTTGTAGCAAAAAAGCCATCTGCACTTTGACATTCACTGCAGCACTATTCACAATAGCCAGAATCTGGAAAAATCCAAGTGCCCGAGAATAGACTGGATAAAGAAACTATGGTACACCTATACAATGGAATACTATGCAGCCGCAATAAAAATGAAATCATGTGATTTGCTTATGAATGGATGGATATGGAGAGCATCACACTGAGTGAAATGAGTCAGAGGGACAGACATAGAATGACTTCACTGCTTTGTAGGATGTTAAAAAAATACAACATGGGGGGCCGGAGCGATAGCACAGCGGGTAGGGTATTTGCCTTGCGTGGCCGGCCTGTGCCGGCCTGGGTTCGATCCCGGCATCCCATATGGTACCCTGAGCACCGCCAGGAGTAATTCCCTGAGTGCAGAGCCAGGAGTAACCCCTGAGCGTCGCTGTGTGTGACCCAAAAAAGCAAAAAACAAAAACAAAACAAAAAAAAATACAACATGAGACTGATATCCAAGGGCAGAAAAAACAGGAGCCAGGAGGACTGGTCCACTGGTGTAAGCCTGCCACAGGTGTGGGGGGTGCAGTTCGGATAGAGAAGGGACCACTAGGACAAAGTTGGAAATGAGAGGTAAACAGATATACATGGTAACTTCTCAGTACCTGTTATGAGCCATAATGCCCTAAAGGAAAGAGAGAGGAGGAAGAGAAGAGGGAAGGAAGAGGAGGAGGAAGGCGGCTTCCTGTAGAGAAAGGCAGAGGTGGGGTGGGGTAAAGATGAGAGGGAAGGAAACTGGAGGCACTGGTGTTGGGAAATGGGCACTGGCAAGAGATGAGTGTTGGGATCTGTATGACTGAAACCCAATCATGGACAGCTTTGGAATGGCTAAGGTTAAGCTTTGTAATGGTAATAGGTAAAGGGATATGAACGATATATCTTTTCTTTCTTTTTGGGGCCACACCCAGCAATGCTCATGGAGTTACTCCTGCCTCTTCACTCAGGAATATTCCTGGCAGTGCTCGAGGACCATATGGGATGCCAGGGATAGAACCCAGGGTAGGCCGCATGCAAGGCAAATGCCATACCTGTTTTGCTCTTTGCTATCACTCCAGCCCCTACACGATATATTTTTATATATACCTTTCAGTATCTGTATTGCAAACCATAATGCCCAAAAGGGGAGGGAGGAAGAGAGAGAGAGAGAGAGAGAGAGAGAGAGAGAGAGAGAGAGAGAGAGAGAGAGAGAGAGAGAGAGAGAGAACCTGTTGAGGCAGGCCAGGGGCGGTGAACAGGAAGGAAACTGGGACATTGGTGGTGGGAAATGTGCCCTGGTGAAGGGACAGGTGATGGGATATTATAGGACTGAAACCCAGTCACGAACAACTTGGAACTGTGTATCTTCCTGTGATTCAATTAAAAAATAATGGGTAGCATGAGTTGCTGGCAGAGGCGGGCCCGTGGGAGTGACGCGGTAACAGGAATATAGGACTTCTTTATAAAAGATCTGTTTTAGGGCAGGGCAATGGTGCAGCAGGTTGGGGCACTTGCCTCACACACAGCTGGCCCAGTTTCAATCCTGCGTCCCTTATGGTCCCTGAGCATGACTGGTGTGGCCCCAAAACAAAAACTAAACAACAAAAATTATTTCGAGAGACTGAGAGATGGGACAGGACTAAGATACTTGCCTGCATGTAG
>JAJIBD010020616.1:0-12521 GCA_021461705.1 Cryptotis parvus | reverse complement strand
AAAAAAAAAAAAATATATCAAAAGATCATCAACAATTTCAAGATCTCCCCATTGACAACCTCCTTAGTGACAGATTCTGGGAACACTATAGTTTAACTGTATATACACTAATTTGACAGAGCAAAAGGCACACATTTGCCTCATCTCCCTCCCCTTATGGTGTATTTCCCCATCTCTCTGAGATGACTTTTTTCTGACTTCAGGGCTTTTGAAGTTTCTCCATTATGCAAAAAGGCCCACATCTCCACTTGGGATGTGTACTTTGACTTTTCCATCTCCCCTAGCCCTTCTCATTTCCCAGATAAACTTGTTTTATTTCACTATTTGCCTCCTCCAGAAACTCTTTTCTGTGAGGGAGAGCAGAGGGACTTGGAGGGCCTGGGTAAGACGAGATCGGGCGGCGTTCAGGGTGGTATGGCCGTAGACGGCCTGGGTAAGATTTGGGACGGGCTTGTTTTTCCTATGCAGGAGCAGCTTCTCACGCCAGCCAGGGTTCCACAGCTCCCAGAGAAATCAGGTGGCGAGAATCATTTTCCACACTGGGCAGAACAAGAGGAACCCAGCGGGTGGGGCTGGTGAGAGGTTTGTGCAGCGCTGAGACTCAGAGATTTATCTCATTTATCTCAGCCCTATATTCCCCAGGCACTTCCGGGATTACCTCTTCCACTGCCAACACAAGCTGTCACCCCAAACTCCAAAACCAGAGTGCTTTTTTGTTGGTTTATTTGAAGCGTGGAAATTTTGTGGTGTGATTTCTTGGTATTTCCACATGGTGACTAGGAGCGGAAATAACCCAGGAGGCGACTCTTCTGTCGCAGGCTGCGCAGGACACAGGATCCCAGAGGTCAGAATTCCGGTCTGGGCTGGGGCCTGGCGTCACTTGCCGAGCAGGAGGCCTGCGCCGCTGCCGCGAGGCACCCGGCGGATGGTCAGAGAGACTCGGGTGCCCGCACTAGTCGTGTTCCTGGCCTTGCGGGGCGGCAGGCAGCGGCATTTGGTGGCAGGGAGATGGGGTCCAGCTCGTCTACACTGGCAGGTGCGATACCATGGAGGAGGCTCGTGTAGGCGGGGCCTCGAAGCACCAGCAGGCTGCGAGGCTCCAGCAGCAGGGATGTGGCCGGCCTGGCGGGGGGGCGGGGGCTGCCGGGAAGGTTCTTCATCAGCCATCAGTGGAACCCCAGGGTGCGAGGAAGGAGAGGTTTGGGGTGGTGGGGGGGGTGGCGGGGTGGGGCGGTGATTTCTGAGCACCCTGTAGGCTGATGGGCTGGGTGTTTTGGAGAATGCATGTATGCTTCATCTTCCCAGGATGAGGATGAAGGGAACCTTGGATCCAAGCAGGTGGCGGTCACTTACCTGCTCTGTGGGCTCATTCGTCATTTGGCTGGCGGGGCTGGTAGAGGTCCAGCACAGTGTGGGAGCCCAGGCTGATGGTGCTGACAGTTGGGTAGTAGAGAGGCCCATCCTCGTGGGGCTAGAGTGGGCGCCAGAGAGGACAGAGCACAAGTCCACACCCCACCGCTGAGGATGATAGGGGGCCTCACAGGCATAGGGAAGGATGGGGGGACAGGAAAAGGAGGGGCCCTGCCCCATGATGGATATGAGGGCCACGATCTGGGGTGAGGGTGTGTGTGGATGTGATTACCATGATGCCCTCCCCAGGCAGATACTGGTTCACGAGCACGTGGTTGGCTGGGAGGCCCCCAAAAAGGCTGAGGTCAGACACTTTGTCCACATAGCGCTGGAGCCACTGGGGCAGCCGTTCGGAACCATCCCCCGGGGATGGGGGAGCCCACCTGGGAACAAGAGGCCCCTGAGGGCACCAAACCAGGGATCCCCAGCACATGGCGACCCTATGAGGGATAACCCCAGTGCTGGTAGCACTCTGACCCCCTGAGGGATCCTCACCCTTTGGAGATGATCAACCTTCCAAAGATTAGAATTTTGCTAAAACTTTGGGTCCTTCAAGGTACCCACCAAACCACCAGGAAATTCCCAACATTTTAGGACCTCCAGTAACCCTTTGGGTTCCTCTGGCACTGGGACCCCCTTGAGTACTGGCGGCCCTATAGAACTTGAGATGATCTATGCTGAGCAGCATATATATGTCTCGGCCTGATCACTCCCCACCAGGGACACTTACCCCAATTCTGCTTCACTCCCGGAGAGTTGGGTCCACTTTGGCTTGGGGGCATTGAAGACCTGAGAGGGGAGGGAGAGGTTTCAGGACTGTCTCTCTCATTCCCCCAACCGAGCCACACATGCAGGGAAGTCATGGGTCAGCACTGTCTTTGGATTATCCTCAGGGACAGTGTTGTCCCAGGAATTGGGATTTTCCCTCTCTCCCCCATGGAAGCCCACCTGTGCCTATGGGGATGCAGAGGGAAAACTGGCTCTCCAACAGCCATAATCAGAATCTACTCAGGATTTGCAGAGTGCTGCACTGGACTCTTTCATTCCAGCACTCCGTAACTTCCTGATTCCTGAACTATCCCAGTATGAGTTCTGGGGTGGTCTTGCTCTGATTGCCTTAGGGAGGGAAGATACTAAATCTAGCATACTGAAGGGGAGTACTTTGAAAGTATTCTGCTGCCACTGACCTAAAGGTCTAGAATGGGCACTTTCTGGATCTATACCTATCAATAACCTCCTTATTAACCCGGTCGGCCGCGTGCAAGGCAAACAACCTACCCACTGGACTATCGCTCTGGCCCCAAGTTAGCTTATTTTTGCTCCTCAAACTTGACTGACTGGCTGGGACAACACCAGGAAGACCTAAGTTCTATAACAAAGGCTCTGGGGTTGCAAGAGGCTCTCCCAGTGCAGAAAATCTGACTTCTGGGCTGGAGCAATAGTTCAATGGGTAGGGATTTTGCCTTGCATGCAGCTGACCTGGGTTCGATCCCCAGCATATCATATGGTCCCCCATGCAGTGCCAGGAGTAATTCCTGAGTGCAGAGCTAGGAGTAACACCTGAGCATCCCTGGGTATAACCCAAAAAGAAAAAAAAATCTGACTTCTGTAAGTTCTTCTCTCCCCAAATTATAAGCAGAGCAGGCATCATGGGCTGGCTCAGCACAGGTGGTCTGGGCTTAGGGACCTTGTTCACAAGATATGGAGCTTCTGCTGGGTGATCTTACCTCAGAGGATAGTAAAATCAGGATCACTCAAATGCCTATCTCAGAACAGAAATCTGAGTTTTGAACAGGCTCTCTCAGTTTATAACATCCTTTCCTTGTAGAAAGTGGGACTAGGCTTGCTCCCCCAGAGTCTGAGTCCCATCACGACCATCTCAATTTGGGGACAGAGTGACAACACAGCAGGTAGGGCGTTTGCCTTGCAAGCAGCTGACCTGGGTTCGATCCCGGCATCCCATATGGTTCCCTGAGCAATTCCAGGAGTAATTCCTGAGTTGCAGAGCCAGGAAGTAACCTCTGAGCATTGCTGGGTGTGACCCCCAAAAAAAAAAAAAAGACCTACTCTTTTGGGAGAATATTGGTTTCCTGTAAGCATCCTTTCTGAGGGGGCTAGAGTGGTAGTACAGTGAGAAAGGTGCTTGCCTTGCTTTTGGCCGACCTGAGTTCAATCCCTGGCATCCAATATGGTCCCTAGTACCACCGAAAATAATTCCAGAGCACAAAGCCAGGAGTAACCCCTGCCCCGAAACAAAATAAAAGCATTCTGTCTTAATTGCAGGTCCTGAGAGAGAGAGGGAGGATGGGGAATGGGTGCACTATGATGTTTCTTTTCCTTCCATCCTGGGGGCTCTTACGGGAAATGGGAGTTGGAGGAGTAAAACAGCAGAAGAGTACTGGGGTCACCTGCGAAGCAAATACTCCTCCTCTTCCTCAGAGATGAAGTCAGGGACGTGTAGATTATAGGTGGTGCCTAGGACAGAGAGATACCCACCTTGAAGTGTGACCCCTCACCCGGACCTGACCCTTCCATCACTGTGCTCCCTCTTAAGCAGGGCTCAGGATGCCCCAGAGGTGCCAGGGTCTTAAAACCATTTTGGGAGGTGGGGCTGGGGGTTAAGCAGCTGCACCCTGAGGGATCAGCCTGAATGTGAAGGGAGGGGGCAGTCCCAACTCACAAGTCGAATAGCTATCCCGCCCTTTAATGCCCTACTTCCCCCGCCTTCCACCCTTGCACCCTCCTCCTGACAACCTGCTCCACCAGGAATGGTTCCAGGGCTGGGACCCTGACATGCTGATCCTCCATCGACACCGACTCCATGCACCCAGTCCTGTGAGGGAGATGAGATCACCAAGCTTTCCCTCCTCAGCTATGTTGGATTTTCTGCTCCATCAACTGCCGGGTCCTCCCTCGGGTGAAACTCACTTGGTTTCTAAGAGCTCAGAAAACCATGAAACACTCAATGAGTCGCAAGAAAAGAGCCCAAACTCCATCTAACAGGGCCCCCCAAACTATATATGTCTACCCTTCTCAAGAGCTCCACACAGATACACCCCCATAACCCCTTTAAACATGTTCATTTCAGGCTCCATCCACCTTAGTAATTTCAGATCTGTGTTCTTGATCAGCGATCCCTAACAATAAACTCCAGGGTACCCATGGACCCTCCTCCTCTTTAAGACTGCTCGATGCCCCTTTCTCGCCAGGGAAGTAGCTCAGCGGCAGAGCACTTGACTTGCATGAGTGAGGCCCTGGGTTTGACCCCAAAACCACTAAGACAAAACTAGATGTACCCTCCCCTTTTGCTCCTAATCTGAACCTCCTCCGTCTGCTCCGATCCTCCCACTCTGGACCGTGTTAGGCATCCCTTCCCCAGTGCCGCATAACCGCAGTCCCCCCTAGCCCACAGTCTAACTCCTCAAATCTTTCCGAACCCTCAGACTCCCCTACTCAGAGTCTTCTAAGACTTCACACTCAGGCGTCCACAGACTCCCATCTGCGCTTTCCCAGACCCCTATTCTCAGCCCTCTCAGCCCTTCATCTCCGCCCTCAGTCACCCACAAACTGACCGTCCACCAGAGTCCCCTCCAAAATCCAAATTCAACAACCCCATCCCCTTCCAAGCCACTTCCGCCCCACATTCCAGACGCAGGAATTTCAAGCCAATGGGGATTCTCAAAGAGCTTAAGCGCCCGCCTCCCCATCCAATCGACGCTCTCATCCAGTATTCCTCCGCCCGCCCCTTCACCGTCGTTCATTGATAGGCTACGCCTCCTGGCCTCTGAGCCACTGGGGACCCGCATCGGAGGCGGGCCATAGTTTGACAACGACCAATCAGGGCTCCCCAGAGCGAAGCCGGCCACACTGCGGCCCAGACTGAAGAAGTCTCCGTAGCGGCTGCAGGAAAAATACCAGACGCTCAAGAAGCACTGCTGCAGCCTAGGGCATGTTTTCATGCTGCAGAGGCGAGATGGAAGATTCCCTCTCCCCTCCCGCAACACGTTACAGAGGAAAACTCTTGACTTCTCCCAACACAGGTAGAGAGGCAAACACAGAGAAACCATAGAAACGTCTTTATTGAAGGGGGCAAGGGTCATGCTGAGGGGACATGCAGTGAAGGGGCAGTTGTGAGCTGTCCTTGGTGGTCAGGGCCCCAGATCCGCCCTGGACCCCTCTGGGCCTTCAAAGGGTCTCCCCTCAGACTGTTGGTCTGGCCCGGGTGCTGTGCGGTCCTGTGGGCCAGCCCCTGATTCGGTATTTGGGACGTGTGACCAGAAGGCAGATCGAGATGAGGGCTCCAGGATTTGAGATCCCCTCAAGGCCTTGGGGCCCTTCATGTATTAGAGATGGAGTTTTAGGATTTAGGGTTCCCTTGGGGCTAGGGCTCTTGGAATTTGAGTGTCTTGAGATCTATGAAGGTGGCATTCAAGTCCTCTAAGTTTCACGACAAGTTCCTGTTTGAGGTCTCCTGGTGCCTATGAACAGGGCTTGAGGTGCCATGATAGCCGGGATGTATATCATGGCTGCATTCTCCTCCATAACAGGCACAAGGACCTCCATAATTGGGGCTTCCGGGGCTGGAGATCGGATTTTTAATTTTTGGGATTCCTTAAGGATTTTCCCTCTCCCAAATCCGTGATTTGAGGATCCTGGGAGTTAGGGCCTTGGGGTCTTCTAGGGGGTTATAGGACTTGGCACAGGGAGTTTGGGACATGTACTCTTGGGGCTTAGGGTCCTGGAGTGTCAGAATGGGGCCTCAAATTTTGGGGTCCCCCAAAGGGGAAGTCATTAAAAAATAGAGAATTTTTCTGGGAACCTGGCCAGCACAGCAGCTGTGGGCCGTGTAGGGTGGGCTTCATACAAGGCACTGGGGGTTTCTTGAGGGTGCAGAGGGCAGGAAGACTTGGGGGTCCTGTAATTAGCACTTCCAGGACTGTTTTGGTGTCTATAAATTGGGGTTGACAGTAGGCTGGCCAATGTGGGCTTCTTGAGAGACAAAAGCAGCGGTGTTTTGTTAATGGTGGGGATCTGTGATTGCAGTGTAAGAGCTCTAAATGATCATGGGGGGTGGTCACAGATTCTTGGAGTGATGTTCAATGCGGGAGAGTAGCATGAAGGTCTCTTACTGTTGCTCTGGAGGTGTGACCTGTGTTTAGTCAAGGGGTCCTGATGGTGGCGGGGTGGGGAAACTTGACAATGAGCGACTTCGGGAATGTTCTATGGAGAAGCATCCTGTGGAGAAGGTCACCATCATCTGGGGGTGGGGGAAGGATGTATAAATCTGTTTAGGGGTTCTGCTCTGAGGGGTTAGGACAGGAACTAGCCTGAAGTTCTACACTCAGGGAATCTCTTTCTGGGTAACTTGGGGGGTTTGTATTTGGGAGGTTATCATGTTAATAATGGGGCCTCAGTGGTTGAGGGCTGGCTAATGGGGTCTCTATTCTGGATGTGTTACTGGGAATCTATCTCAGGGTGACTTGGGTGCGCCTTGTGTCAGGAGGCGCTCGAGGGTTCTGGGATTCTTAGTGGGTTAGGGCAAGCCTCTTAAGATTGCATCTCTGCCCTCAGCATCCACGGAAACCAGCAGCAGAAGAGCAACCTGGAAAGGAAAACCAGTCGCGTCTAGGTGTGGGGCCATGGGCCCATGACCAAGCTCTCCCAAGGCTAGGACCTGACATGTTTTGGCTTAGCCCTCTCTGGTGAGGCCTTCTTAGCCGCTGCAGAGCTGAGGGCAGTCTTCCTCTTTCACCTGCCCTAGCCAGGTCTGCGGAGAGCTCAAAGCCCAGTGTGCACAGGGCCCCAGTTTGTACCCTGCCATCATGACCACCCCAGCACCAGTGGCCCTAGCACCCCTAGGGTAGTGCACGCCAACAAGTCACCAAAATTCAGTGTGGGGAACTCAGTCCCTAAAAACTCTGGGTCAGCAGAAGCTGGTCATGCCATTCCCAACCCAGCCAGGCGCTAGAGCTCCTGTGGTGGCCTGTGAGAACAACTCCCTGAGCACCGCAGAGGCGGGCGGCCACACACCTGGAGATGGAGTTCTCTGAGGCGATGTCCTTTGGGGGTTGGGACTGTCGTGAAGGTGCGTTTGGGCTGTGTCACTGGAGAGGGGACAGGATCCCAGGTGAAGGGATGACAGACTTTCCTGTGTTAACCCCACCTCAACTCCTGTCATTACTACTCACCTGTCACCCCAGTCCCACCACAATCCCATGTTACAGATGCCCACTGGACCTCTTGTGAATAATATCCCGGGGCCCCCTATATCTACCCAAGCCTCCCAGAGCCTGCCCAGACCTGCCACTAACATCTCCATGCACCACAGCACCTGTCCTCGTGGGGGTCCTCTCATCATTTTCCTGGGTTTAAATTCTTGGCACCTCATCTCCCTGAGATCCAGCGGCCCTTCCTTCTTTCTCCAGACCTGCATCCCTTCCCACTCCACAGCCCCCCAACTCACTTGTGACCTGATGCACTTTTTTGGCTCCAACATTGTCCCGGGGGGTCAGTAGATCCACCAATTCTGGGGAGACATGGGAAGGGTGGGGAAGTCAGAGACACAAGCGCCTGACCAGGAGCCGAGCACCAGGCTTGTGGGAGAAAGAATGGGGAGTGGGTATCCACACCTTCCAAGACAGCAGGGGGTTTAGTGTGGGGTCAGAAGTGGGGATCGTGGTTCTGGGGATTCTGGGGTGGGAGGGAAGTCTGCACTCACCTCTGAATCCGGGATGCTGGTGCAAACACTCCATGCCGTGGCGGGCAGGTGAAGTAGCGGACACCAAAGACGGAGCCATCGTGCTTGCCTGTGGGCTGGTCGAGGCTCGATGCCATACCAGTAACCTGCAGTGGGAAGGCGTCAAGACACCCCAACACCCCCCCAGGCCCTCAGCCCAGGTCCCCAGACTCACCCGAGCAAAGTCTGTCTTCCCATAGAAGCGCGCGATCCCCTGCTTCTGGCCTGCAACGAGCACCTGGTCTCCGACCTCAGCCTTGGCCCCATCACGCTGCTGTAGGCTGCCCAGGGATGGGGAGGAGGGGGTTTCTTCTTGCCTAGGGGTACAGAGTTCATGGGTAGGAGAAGGTGGGTTTCTCTAAGTAGTTTGGGGCTCCTCCAAGGGGAAAAGAAGAAATTCCTCTGATTCCAATCAGAGGAACTCCAGTCTTTCCCTGAACTTTTTTTTTTTTTTTTTTTTTTTGCTTTTTTGGGTCACACCTGGCAATGCTCAGGGGGTTTCTCCTGGCGCTGCACTCAGGAATTACTCCTGGCGGTGCTCGAGGGACCATATGGGATGCCGGGGGATTGAACCCAGGCCGGCATGGGCTGGCCGCGTGCAAGGGCAACGCCCCTACCCGCTGGGCTGTCGCGCTCTGGCCCCTGAACATTTTTTTTCATGGGGGCTCACACCTGGCGGTGCTCAGGGCTTACTCCTAGCTCTGTACTCAGGGATTACTCATGCAGAATCAGGGAACCTTATGGGGTGCAAGGGGGATTGAACTCTGGTGAGCCACATACAAGGCAAAGACCCTACACTGTACAATTCCTCCTACCCATTTTTTAATGGGGAGTCATTCCCTGACAGTGCTCAGGACTTACTCCTGGCTCCACACTTAGGAATCACTACTCCCAGTGGGCTAAGGGGACGATATGGAATCAAACCTAGGTCATTCTTGCGCAAGGCAAATTCTCTATCTACTGTACTAAGTCCCCATTTTTTAATTATTATGGGTGGGGGGTCTTGAGACCACACCTGGTAGTGCTGAAAGAGTTTGGTCTGGGAAGGGCTACAATCAGGGATCAAAAAGCATATGGGTTGCAGGGGACTGAACCAAGATCAGAAATGGGTAAGGAGGACTGAGCGATAGTACAGCGGGTAGGGAGTTTGCCTTGCATGAGACCTACCTGGGTTCAATCCCTGGTATCCCATATGGTCTCCCCAAGCACTGCCAAGAGTGATTTCTTTTTTTTTTAAGCCTAGACCTTTTAGCTTTTTTTTAAAAATATTTTATTTTATTTTATTTTTATTTTATTTATTTATTTTGCTTTTTTGGGACACACCCGGCAATGCTCAGGGGTCACTCCTGGCTCTGCACTCAGGAATTACTCCTGGCGGTGCTCAGGGGACCATATGGGATGCCGGGGGATCGAACCCGGGCGGCAGAGCCGGCCGCATGCAAGGCAAACGCGCTACCCGCTGGGCTATCACTCCGGCCCCAAGAGTGATTTCTGAGTGCAGAGCTAGAAGTAACCCGGAGCATCACACCACGAGTAACCCCAGTGTGACCCAAAAAAGCCAAAACAAAAAACAAAACAAACAAACAAACAAAAAAAAAAACAGAAGTAGTCAAGGCCAGTGCCATAATAGCTATACTATCTATCCAGCCCCACTCCTCCTGAACTTAGGGGTTTGGATTTGGAAAGGACCGAACTCCACTGTCACAGAACTGGAGAGGTGGGCTCTAGGCCAGAGGTGACACGGGTCAAACACCTGCAGAACAAATTTCCTTGTTCTGAGAATTAACAAAAAATAAAAATCAGTATGGGAACAACAAATGGACAAAACCACTGGTCCTGGAAATTTAGTCTATGGAATTGAGCTTACATGGGGTGGGGGGGTTAGGAGGGTCCTTGGGACACTGGTGGAGGGAAGTGCATGAAGAGTTGGGGGCTGGAACAATAGCACAGAGGGTAGGGCGTTTGTCTTGCACGTGGCTGACCCAGGTTCCCCATATAGCATACCATATGGTCCCCCAAGCACCGCCAGGATTAATTCCTGAGTGCAGAGCTAGGAATAACCCCAGAGGATTGCTCGCTGTGACCCAAAAAAGCAAAAAAAAAAAAAAAAAAAATTGATTCACTGTATTGTTAATATCAAGTCCATAATTTTTTTTTTTTTTTTTTTTTTGGGTCACTCAGGGGGTTTCTCCTGGCTCTGCACTCAGGAATTACTCCTGGTGGTGCTCGGGGGACCATATATGGGATGCCGGGGTCGAACCCAGGCTGGCACAGGCCGACCACATGCAATGCAAACGCCCTACCCGCTGGGCTATCGCTCCGGCCCCCATATAATAATGAATTTTTTTAACCAAAATTTTTAGGCTGGAGCAGTACAAAAGGTAGAAAGCTTGTCTTTGTGCAACCAGCCAGGTTCAATCCCCAGTACCACATACAGGTCCCCTGTGCTCGCCAGGATCCCTGAGTGCAAAGCCAGGAGTAAGCCCTGAGCTCAACTGCATGTGGCCCCAAAACCAAATAAACAAAGAACAAAACAAAGAAAAAAAAAAAAACTTTGAGAAACCTCTCTGAAAACAGAGACTCTCTGTGGCTAAGTCAGGAGGCCCAGACACTGTCCTTTTTAAAATGTGGAACAGGGTGGGGCCGGATCGATAGCTCAGCGGGTAGGGCGTTTGCCTTGCGACGGGGCCTGTGCCGACCCAGGTTCGATCCCTGGCATCCTATATGGTCCCCCAAGCACTGCCAAGAGTAATTCCTGAGTGCAAAGCCAGGAGTAACCCCTGAGCATTGCCGCGTGTGAACCCAAAAAGCAAAAATAAAATAAAATAAAATAAAAAATAAAATAAAATAAAATGTGGAACAGGGGCAGAAAAGGAGAAGCTACAGCAGAAAATAATAGGACCATCAAGGGACCAAGGCTCCCCCTGTGACAAGGCCAGATTAACTTTTAACTCTGCATAAAAAGTATGCAGAGAATTTCAGGCTAAGACAAAATGGAGAAATTGTATATAATCTCTCAAAAGCCATTCTTTGATTTCTCCCCTCTGGAGAAGCCCATGTTCTCCCTTAAACATGTGTTCCCAGGGGGCGGAGCGCTAGCCCAGCGGGTAGGGCGTTTGCCTTGCCGGCCGGCCCTGCCGGCCTGGGTTCGATCCCCGGCATCCCATATGGTCCCCCCGAGCACCGCCAGGAGTAATTCCTGAGTGCAGAGCCAGGAGAAACCCCTGAGCATTGCCGGGTGTGGCCCAAAAAACAAAAAAAAAAAAACTGTGTTCCTTGGGGCCGGAGCGATAGCCCAGCAGGTAGGCGCTTTGCCCATGGCTGGCCCATGCCGGCCAGGGTTTGATCCCGGCATCCCATATGGTCCCCGAGCACCGCCAGGAGTGATTCCTGAGTGCAGAGCCAGGAGAAACCCCTGAGCATCGCGAGGGTGTGACCCAAAAGCAAAAAAACAAATAAATAAATAAATAAACTCTTTACCATCGTTAAAAAAAAAAAAAAACATGTGTTCCTCTCTTTCTCCCCACTCACAACTAAGTACATTTCTTTTTGTTGTTGTTTAGTTTTTGCCATGTTCAGGGCTTACTCCTAGCTCTGCAATCAGTGCTCACTCAGGGATCAAGCCCAGGTTGGCCTTGCTGTACTCTCTCTCCAACTCCATAAGTATATTTCTTTCAATAAAAATTATTTTGAGGGCCGGAGTGATAGCCCAGGGGGTAGGGGCGTTTGCCTTGCACGAGGCCGGTCCATGCCGGCCTGGGTTTGATCCCCCGCATACCATATGGTCCCCCGAGCACCACCAGGAGTAATTCCTGAGTGCAGAGCCAGGAGAAACCCCTGAGCGTTGCCGGGTGTGACCCAAAAAGCAAAAACAAAAACAAACAAATAAACAAATATTATTTTGAGGGACTAAAGTGATAGTACAGGGGGTAGGAGATTGCCTTGCACATAGCCAACCTGGATTAAATCCCCAGTGCCCTATAGGGTCCCCCAAGCCTGCTGGAAGTGATCCCTGAGCCCAGAGACAGGAGTAAGCCCCTAGCACCACTGGGTGTGACCAACAAAAACAAAACAACCGACCAAATAAAAAGAAGTGTTGAACAATATTTTTGCTTCACTAATAAAATGAGGGGGAAGAGCTGGGAGATAGCTCAAAAGGCTGAAGTACATACTTGCACGTGGCAGGCTCATGTCAATGCCCAGCATCGCATGGTGGCCCCAAACGTAAATGAAAATTTAATTAAATGAAGCAAGGAACCAGGTTTGTGGATGACTCAGGTTCATAAACCTAGGACCCTACCCTTGCCCTCACACACCCAGAGTTTTCCTGTAACTGGAGGAGACCTTTGGACCTGGAGGCGCAATGAAAGTTGTA
>JAJIBD010020613.1:0-12275 GCA_021461705.1 Cryptotis parvus | reverse complement strand
TTTTTCAGTAAGGGGTGCATTGTGCATGAAATCGAATCAACTACATTAATAAACCTCAGTTGATACTAAATGTAATGTATTGGACATTTTCTAAGTGCATTACTAAGTAATGGGGAACCTGCAAGTGCAGCAAAATGCAATAAAGGAAAATGAAAAATTCTCCAGTGTTGATTACTTTCTGTGTACAACAGAGCTTCATGATTGAAAAATATAGAAATAGATCAAATGACTTTGAACCATGATTATGGTCAACCATAAAAAAGGCTATTTTCCCCCTTGGCCTGAGACCACTTATTTGACCAAATGAAACACTTATCTTTATAAGGAGATAATTTTTAACTTGAAAGAGGAGAACTTTGGGGGGGCTTTCTCAGGAAAGTAGAGTGATCCTTTGTTATTAAAAACACCCTACCTGCCTACTATGTGCAAGCAGTAAGTATAATATTTAAAGAGTATAGAATAAATATTGAAATAGCTTTCTGGGTCTTTTTAACTCTGCATTTTTTTATTCTAGGCGTATATATAACCAGAAGGGACTTCCCTGCATTGAATCTTTCTCTGGGGTCTGACAACTAAGTTATTAGCAAAGATCAGGTAGAAACTCTGCTAGCTTTTTAAGTGTTCAACTTGAATTCCATTAGAATGCAACAACTCTGGCTGAGGTCATCAGTAAGCAAACCTCACTGTGAAAGAACTGGATGGGAATTACTTTAGACCTTGTATGCATTGAGTTTCTGCCACAATTTCTCAACCCTGCACGGCAGTGCAAAGCACTCACCAGCTCATACACACGCCAATGGGTTCATTAAGCTGCAGTAAAAGTGGCTAGATACTAACATTGGATTTTCACAAAAGCCTCATGCATCACCAAATTCCTCTTGGGGTTTATTAATTTATTTGCCTTTTTGGGCCACACCCACATACCTGGTAATGCTCAGGTGTTATTCCCGGCTCCACACTCAGGGATTACTCCTGGCAGGGCCCAGGGACTGTATGGGATATTGAGGATCGAACCTGCATCAACCACATGCAAAGAAAATGACCTATCCGCTGTACTATCCATCCCCCCAATATTCCTCTTTTTATTCCCCCAAACCATTTTCAACCATGATACTATTCTTAGAGCTATAAGAACATTCTAGGGTGCATTTGGCCAAGAACTTGGCATCCCAGTTTTAGATTTCCCCAACATAGGTCATAAGCAGGACTTAGGGAGGGAGAGGGAGAGGAAGAGGGAGAGAGAGAGAGAGAGAGAGAGAGAGAGAGAGAGAGAGAGAGGACATGGAGGGAGAGCAAGAAAGGAGGGGAGGGAGAATAGGAAAACTACTGGAAAAGACAAGCGCCACCACAGGGACCTTGGAGAATGGCAGCACATGCCTTAGGACTGGCTCCAAAGGACTGGAGGTAGAGGTGGTCCCCTCCCTGACCCCTCAAGCCTGTCACTCGCAGAGGGTCCCTTCACCCCCATGCTTGTGGGTCTCTCATAATCCCTCCAGAAAAAAGTTCCCTCTGAGGTAGCAAAAGCCCAGAGGTAGAAGACAAATCCCAGGCCTCCTGCTGGGATGCTGGTACCAGGGCTGTGGCCCCTTCCCAGGTAGATTGAAAGATGGTGGTGTGTTGGATGACAGGCCTAGCAAGCTTGGGATCTTCGCTGTTTAATCTACTTACAGTTTAAACTATTTACATGTTCTTAAGCCAGTGTTCATGCAAATGAGATCTATCTTCTGTGTAAACATTGGTGAAGGGTGTGGCAGTTACAAGTCATTTTGACTCTGAATCAGTAACTTCTGAAATGTTACTATAACCTCTAATCTGATTTCAATTTTATCTAGATTGGGTACAATTCCTCTTAATACCCATTGGTCCCAGTGTGGAACAGTTAGAATTTACCAGGAGACCACCACCCTGGCTATGTTGAGACTATAGTTATAGATCAAAGGAAGGTTCATACTAGTTTGCCCTCAAGCAGGCGAGCATGACCCTTTCAGTAAACAGAGGACAAGACACTCAGAATCACCTTGTTACAGAACAGAAAATAGACGGAGCTTGTGGGTACCATCTAGATTGCATGAAACCCATGAAATTATAATATGTTTCTCCCCCCTGCATATACAACCATTTAGATGTATTTTTATACCAGCTCTCCCTCTCTCTCCAGTGTTTTGACATAAGAGATAATCTTGGAGAAAGGGACTAGTCCCTGGCATAATCATTTATTTAGACCTGAAACAAGTGTGGTACTATGCTACTTCTACACCTAGAAGCTGATTCTTGATCTTTGATGACATGACCCTTCCTGAAGATTAGGATTACTTTTGAATATGTAAGGGATTGATTTGAGGTACCGGGATCCACTTTGGTGGGATCCACTTGGGCGCTAGTGCAAAGAAAAGCAAAAAATTAGGGGAGTATCAGTGGGAAGAGAGCTTTAAAATTTGAAGCCAAAGAGTTGAATTAAAGAGGGTTTGATTTTAAGACTGCAACTCAGAATAAAGCAACATCTACCTTGGTAGGGAATTCAGGGCCTTGACTGCAGTGAAGTGGTTCTGGAGTGGCCAGGCGACCCCCACCCCACCCTCCATGGCAGTATATGCGGCAGGTAATGCTGCCTCTGCACGCTGACCCCCCATGCCAGCAACTCAAGCCTAGGTTAGAATTGTTTGGCTATTGCTAGTTACCACAACATTGGTAGTTTTGAATATAAGCAATATAATCCTCTATGATTAGGGGATTGATCCGTCACTTGATCACTTGAATCCCGTTATTCATTGATTTGCTCGGCGGGCGCCAGTAATATTTCCATTGGACCCTATCATGTGCCAATGTAGCCCAATGGCATCTGGTTGATGGGGGGGATTATTTTGGAAATATCACGATCACGATCCACGATCTTCCCCGTTGATCATCTATTTGCTAGAGCGGGAACCAGTAATATCTCCATATGTCCTGTCTCATGCCAGTAGAGGCCAGGGGCATCGGCTTGCTACAGGAACATAAAGAGACTCAAACCATTATATTAGGTCATGGGAATGACCTAATGTAGTGTTACTGGAATTTGGCATATCAAATACAACACGAGCAGCTTGCCAGGCTTGCCGGCGGGAGGCCAACTCTTTTAAACACCTCCAAATAAAGCATTTATTTTTTTTTACCAGGTTTTTTTTTTTACAATTAAAATGCGCAGCGGAAACACCATCCCTACTTTTATGTTCATAGCAGCATTATTCACAATAGCCAGAATCTGGAAGCAACCAGAGTGCCCGAAAATCGATGACTGGACAAATAAAGCATTTATTGATGAACCGCGAGGGCCGCCCGAGCCGGGCTGTGATGGGCTGGTCTGCTGGGTGGAGTTCTGACGAGAGGGAAGTCCAAATGTGGAAAATGGCTGCGCCCGTGGAGTGAGGGTGGTGGTCTGGCTTGTTGTGAGGCTCTGCCGAGGTGGTGGGCCAGGGCTAGAACCGCCATGCCTCCCAACTGCCTCATGAGCGGCTGTGCACAGGAGAGCAAAGGAACAGCTCTGCCCCCATGTCTGAGAGACTCTAGACCAGCATACCTGGGCCGGATTGAGGAAAATGCTGCTGCAGGGTGGATGTTGATGATCCTGGCTGTGATGGGCTGGTCTGCTGGGTGGAGTTCTGACTAGAGGGAAGTCAAATGAGGAAAATGGTGGCGCCCGTGGAGTGAGGGTGGTGGTCTGGCTTGTTGTGAGGCTCTGCCGAGGTGGTGGGCCAGGGCTAGAACCCGCCATGCCTCCCGACTGCCTCATGAGCGGCTGTGCACAGGGAGAGCAAGGAACAGCTCTGCCCCATGTCTTTTGGAAATATGGAAAAGTTTATTGAAACGTAAGGAAGGAAGCCCCCAGCCAGGGAGGAACTTAGGCTGCACATTCCTCAGTTCAGGGCCCTTTCCTCCATCTTCTTGTGTATCACTTGGCCTCTGCTTCAGTCATTCTATCTTCCTTGCTGGCTTTCCTGTCCCTTACTAAGACCCTCCAGCGGGGTGATTAATATTGGGTCCATCCAGGATGTAGGAAATTCTTCCCCTACAAAAGAGCTCCAAGGATACGTCTGTAGGTAAGATTGTTTAGGTATTAGAATGCAAAGGCTTTGCAAAAATCCCCCAGGAAAAAGTAATTTAGCAAGAAAGAACGGAATAGATGACAGACATCTGCCCGCTACAAAAATGTGCCAGGCAAGTATAGAATATGACTATGTCGGGTCCTTAGCTGCCAGGACAGCAGGAGCAAAATAGCAGGAAACTTTAGGACTTTACTATTTTGAAGGTGCTGCCGATTGCTATCACAAATACCCTGGCCTTGACCGTGTACTCACTACTTGTACTCACTAACTGTCCTTCAGGTCTCTGTCACTAATCACCTGTTGGGAGCTCAGGGAGTGGTAGGGGAGAAGGGGGGTTATTGTACTGAATAAAAGGCCTGTGAAGCCTCTGATGGCTGCCCAGGAAACTTAAAGCCTTGACAGTGTGTGTCTGTGCTCTTGTGTGTTTCTTTCATTCTCTGTAACTGGCCCCTCTGCTGGATGGGGCTGAAGGTGCCGAAGTGATTGACTTTGGACAGAGGGACTCCAGGATAATGACTTTTCTCCAAACCTTTATCTCTATCACATTTGTTTCTACATAAGATACCAGAGCTTGGAGCTGGGTGATCCGGCAGTGGGTAAAATGTTTGCCTTGCACGCAGCCAACCCGGGTTCGATCCTTGGCATCCCATGTGGTCCCCTGAGCACCACCAGGAGTAATTCCTGAGCACAGAGCCAGGAGGTAACCCCTGAGCGTTGCTGGGTGTGACCAAAAAATAAAAAAAAATATTTAAAATAAAAAAGAATATACTATAGGCATAATGGATGGACATGGAGAAGATTATGTTGAGCGAAATTAGCCAGAAGGAGAGAGACAGATACAGAATGACTGCATTTATTTGCATGGCATAAATATATATGTACACATTATGATACCAATATCCAAGGTCAAGTGAAACATATATCAGGAGGTCTTGTCAAAGGTGGAAATTATCACAAACATGTGGGAGTCAGAGTTTAGGTAAGACAGAAAATGGAACAGTGTGCTAATAATAGTCGAGGGTACTAATGCCAACCTAGAACTGAGCATTAAATAGAGGCAAAAAGGATACACATGACAACCTTTTAATGTATGTTCTGTAATCCATAGTCTGGAAGGGAAGGAAAAGAGAAAGAGAGAAAGGGAAAGAAATAAAGAACCTGCCATGGAGCAGGGCTGGGGAAGGGGGGGAGGGAACCGGGGATGTTGGTGGTGGGAGATGGGCACTGGTGGAGGGACGGGTGCTGAAACACTGTATGACCAAAACCCAAACATGAACTTTTTAATTGTATATCTTTTTATTTGTATATCTCATGGTGGTATAATAAAATACTTAAAAAAAAAGAATATACTATAGGCACAGAAGCCAGGTTAGGAGTTTAGTGGACCATTGGGGTCTTCAGTCTGACAGTCTATTCATTGCCCACTTCTCTCAGCATCTTGGTATCTTCGTCCATCATCTGCTATGGGGGATTCTGTCATTTTTACTAGATTGACTTCAGGCAGGCTGCAGTTTCCTCCATCCTTCCCACAGCCACTGTAACAGGTGCCTGCAGGGCCTCCTCACACCAGGTCGTGAAGCCCAGGACTCCAGGCGAGCCTCTCATAGTAACACACCCTCTTTGACCCCCTAGTTTGCCCTCTGCCCCGGACACCAGGAAGCTTTGGTAGCACAGTTCACTTCTAGATGTCAAAAGCATATGCCAGCTTGAACCTGCAGCAACTTTGGGGTTCAGTCCCTTCCTCTCTCCTTGGTTAGGCTGGTGACACGAACCTAGTTTACCTTGGAGTTGCCTTCCAGAGGAAAAAGCATCCTATCCCATTTGCCTCCTCCAAAGTTTAACAATGTAAGGGCAATCCTCTACCAAATCCTATACCCACATCTGGCTGTGTTTTGCCTCTGGCACCTCTTCAGGACGGAGCCCTAACTGCTAAGTGGCCGCTTGCCAGGCTCGACTGCCTACAGAGACAGGACAGATATTTTTCTTTTTTTTTGTTACTTTTCTATGCAGATTTTAATTTTTATTAGTTTTAGTTTGGGGGTCATACCTGTCAGCGATAAGAGGCTACTCCTGGCTCCTGCACTCAGGAATTACTCCTGGTGGTGCTTGGAGGATCATATGGAACAGAGTGGATTTCAGCCAGGCAAGTGCCTTACTTGCTCTACTATCCAGCCTGGGCTCCAGGACAGATATTTTCAAAGTTTATTCACACACAGAAATACACACACACACACACACACACACACAAGGGTCTCAATGCTGAGGGTTTGCAAGCTGGGACCATTCCCTGGACTAGGAACCCTGAGCACTGGGCTCTTTTTATACATTTCACTCCCAGGACAAACAGAGCGTATGTCCCCAATTTTCCCATCTAAGCAAAGCAAATGTACAGAAGCAAATCAAGTGGTTTATCGATTAATCCTGGCTATTTTTTTTGCCAGGTAAAAATTGAGCATTCTTTCAACACAGGTCACAGGGCATGGATTATGCAAACATCTATACATTTTAGGACAGTTAACCTCCTTACCAGTGGTTTGACATTGGAATCTTCATGTCAAAACCCCTTTGGGTTTTTCCTCATTTAATTTTTTTAACCCACCACCTTTAGGTATAAGATTGAACCTAGTTTTGCAAAGGAAGCCTCACTTTCCTCTTGCCAGGGAGAAAGTCAGTTTCTTCTCTCCAGATGTTCCATCTGTCCCCTATCAACCTGACACAAGTTCCACCCCCAAGGCCAGTCTCACCATTCCCAGGCCTCCTAGAAACATAAAACCCTGCCCTGCAGTCTAGGCTGACAGGGAAACTGAGATAATGGGCAATCCCAGCCTCTGGCCTCTAGGCTGACAGGGAAACTAAGGTAATTGGCAGTTAGGCCTGGAGGATTTGTTTCCTCTTTCCAGTGAAGAAGGACGCCACAGTTTCCCCTGGTCCACCTCCCCCACTGACCTGACACATTTCATTCCCAATGTCCTGCCCCAGCAGTACTAGAGATTTCAGGACCATAAAACCTCCTCCTGGAGCTTAGGCTGACAATGAGACTAAGATAAGGGGCAGAAAAACCAGAAAGATTTAGACCAGCTCAACATCCTTGTAATTTTCTGGCATCTTTTGTAAACACCTGCCAACTGATAAGGGATACCAGGAGCCCTTAAAAAGAGGCGGGCTGGGGGAAGAGGGAGGGAATTGGGGACATTGGTGGTGGGAAATGGGCACTGGTGGAGGGATGGGTGCTGGAACACTGTAACCAAAACCCAAACATGAACATCTTTGCTACTGATATATATCACAGTGGTATAATACAAAATTTTTTTTAAAAACCTATACAAAACTCCCTTACTTTAACTTTGTCCTATACTAAGTTCCTCCGCACTTAGGAGCTTCTGTTCTCTCTCATACTTTCCAATAAACTTTTCTAGTTTCCAACTCTGAGCGTCTTTATTATTCAATATTTTCATTCATTATTATTCAATCATTTCATTCAATATTTCAAATATAGAAGAACCTGGGAATCACAAATGAACAGAGACCCACTGCAGCTGCGTCTGCCTCACCTGCATCAGTTTGAAGCAGAGTCACAGTGGCCCTGTTCTGTCGCTAATGAGTCATGCTTGCCAGCTTCCTGGAGGCCCATCTCCATCCCAAAGCCCTGTTTGAGCACGCTCCACATACCTTTCCACAGGACTTCACTTGGGAGTGCTGCAGGGTGGATGGAAGCAGGGAAGGCTTTGCAATTGCCATTTCAGCCTCAGCCGGAGGGGGGACCCCTGGGCCCTGCTCTCTTCCGTCATGAGGAACTCTCATTCGCCCCAGGAAAAGGGAGGGAAGCATGGCGGGAAGGTGCTTTAGCCCTAATGGGATACCTGGGTGAGGCCACAGTAGTTTGGGAGCGCTGTGAGGTCACTGCTGATCACTCCGTGCAAGTGGTGGCATCTGAGACTTCAGATCTGAAAGCAGAGGGGTCTGCGCCTTCTTTTCTTGTATTTGGTTTTGGCTTTTTGGGTCACACTCGACAACACTCAGCAGTTCCTCCTGGCTCTGCATTCAGGAATTACACCCGCGGTGCTCAGGGGACCCTATAGGATGCCAGCGATTGAACCAGAGTCAGCCAAGTGCAAGACAAATGCCGTACCCGCTCTCTGTTCCCCTGTGCCTTCTCTTTCCCATCAGCTGCACAGAACTGGACCCAACAAACCCACTAATCACCCCCAAAGGAAAGGAACAGTTTCTACATTCCCACTTATGTAAGCATGTATTTCCTTTGTAGTTAAAACAAAAAAGCAAAGGGCTGGAGAGATAGACCAGCAGGAAGGGAGACTATCTTGCACGCTGCTGCCTCGGGTTCGATCCCCTGTATCCCCACATGGTCCCCAAAAATGCCAGTGATATAGGCAGGCAGACAAGGGGGAGAACCGCCCCCAATGGCAGTGAATTCTTGCACTAAGGCTGTCCTGAGTCACCTTTGGAACCAGGAATCAAGATTTGATGAGACCCATTAACCCTCAGTAGACCTTAAGGAAGCTGGATCAACCTGTCTTCGCCCAGCCATTAATCTTGTTACATTCGGGAGAGAAGATTCAGCAGGAACAGAGGTCAAGAAAATGAGATTTTCAAAGAAGACCACTCCCAAAGTCTACTCCCTTGACAAGGGCCTAGCAATGAACCTTAACCTAGGTTGAAGCCCCATAAGGGAGTAGCTTGGGGAGAAATCTATAAAGCCATTCTGACCAAAGAACAGCACACATGCTGGGTGCATGCCTGGGTGCACATGCTGCCTGGGTGCACATCCCTTGTGCTGCTTGAGCCCACGTGGCCGAGCACATGTGTCACCAGCATCTCCCCTCTTGAGATGTGTACTCTCTCTCTCTCCACTTTATCTTCTCCTTTCCCTTCCTAAAGCCTCCATTATAAAACCTGTTTTACTTCACTGCTCATTGACTCCTGAAATTTTTTTTCCTGTGAGGGAGAGACAAGTAGCTTGGTGAGAAAGCTTTAGGAAGGCTTCTATAGATTTCTCCCCAAGATCTCTTTGATAGCCACATCCACCTGCCCACATACCAAATTCCACAGGATGGATATGTCATTCCCAACGTTCTCCCTTCTGAAATCCGACATGCCATCTCATCGGTAAAGAAGGGAACAGCACCAGGCCCAGACAAAGTCAGACCCAAACACCTGAAGAATCTGCCGTCGGTACTCATCAATACACTAGCTCGCCTCTTCACACGCTGCCTGTCCGAATGCAAGGTGCCCTCCCAATGGGAAACCAGCAGGACAGTTTTACTGTTCAAGAAGGGAGACATTCACAACATCGGCAACTATTGCCCCATCTGCCTGTTGTCCATCATCTACAAGCTGTTTACACGAGTCATCCTGAACAGGATTAGCAGAACACTAGATGAAGGACAACCATGCAAGCAAGCAGGCTTCGGAAAGGATTCAGCACAATCAACCATATCCACACGGTAACCAAGCTCATTGAGGTTTGTAGGGAGTACAAGATGCCGCTCTGCCTCACGTTCATTGATTTACTGAAAGCCTTTGATTCTGTGGAGACTGAAGCAGTCATCGAAGCCCTAGCCAAACAGGGTGTTCAAACCCAATACATCAAGATCCTTTGTGAGCTGTATTAGGGATTCACCACCAGGATCTCACCATTCTACAAAGAAGTGATCATTAATGTGAAAAGAGGGGTTCGACAGGGTGATACCATTTCACCAAAACTCTTCAGCGCCACCCTCGAGAACATCATGCAACAATTAGAATGGGAAGGAATGGGAGTGAAGATAGATGGTTGGCAACTACACCACCTCCGCTTCGCTGATGACATAGTTCTAATAACACCAAACATTAGCCAAGCGGCACAAATGCTGCCGACTTTAACCGAGGAATGTGGAAAGGTAGGTCTACAGCTGAATCTGAAAGAAAACTATGTTCATGAGAAATGAACTAGTTCCTGAGGCCCCATTCACTCTCAATGGAACAAACATCTCTGAATGCAGCAGTTATGTGTACCTAGGTCGAGAAGTCAGCATGATGAACGACCTAAAACCTGAGCTGCGCAGGAGGGAAGAGAGCAGCATGGAATGCCTTCAAATGCATCGAAGAAATAGCTAAAAGGACAAAAGATCCTCTGGCTCGGGCACATCTCTTTGACTCCACGTTCTCCCTGCATTAACATACACCTCAGAGACCTGGGCCCTACGAAAGCAGGATGAGAATGCTATTCGGGTCTCCCAGAGAGGCATCGAAAGAGCTATGCTTGGAATATCACGTGTCACTCAAGTGAGTGAAGGAATCCGGAGTTCTGACCTCCGTCGCTATTCCAGAATCAGGGGCGCTGTCTCGTTTTCCAAGGCATCAAAAATCAGATGGGCTGGACATGTAATGCGATTTGGAGACAACCGCTGGACTAGAGCTGTTACTGACTGGATCCCACGGGATGTCAAAAGATCACGTGGTCGCCCACCTACAAGATGGTCAGACTTCCTTGTCAAGACCCTGAAGGAACGATTTGAGGCTCTTCATATTCCTGAATCAACCAGATGCCATTGGGCTACATTGGCATGTGATAGGGTCCAATGGAAATGTTACTGGTGCCCGCTCGAGCAAATCGATGAATAACGGGATTCAAGTGATCAAGTGATCAAGTGATCAAGTGAGGGAAGACAAGAACCCTGAGGAAACCCTGGATAAGCCTAGGACTGACTTGCCTTTCATCAGTCCTTAGCCTGCCCAGAGGGTCCCGGATGGCAGAGGAGACTGGGTAGAAAGTAATCATCTATCTCCCTTTCCGCTTCACAGAAGCCATCCGTGAGGCCCACCTCCATCACCAGGAGTAATTTCTGAGTGTAGAGCCAGGAGTAAGCCCTGAGTATCATTAGGTGCGGCCCTAAACAAAACAAAACAGAATCTAAAATTTCATGCTGCAATATGAATTAGAAGGGGATATCTACAGGTAAAAATAGTTGAATAAAGCATAGGGAAGAGATCTTAAAGTTATTCAGAACAGTGCGGGTCCCTGGAGAAACAGCACTTAGGCATTGCTGGAGTCATTAAGAAAACCCAACACTGAAAAATGAAGTTTGTGTTTGTTAACAGAACATGTTTTTACAGGGAACCAGTGAGCGTGAAATGAACAATTTCTTTTGCCAGTACGATCAAGGATACATGAGCTCCTGCTCTCTCCATTGCCTTGTGAAAATGCTCCAAAAGACTAAGAAAAGCTCTTTTCCTCCAGTTCTAATCAAGTTCTTTGTTTTCAGACTGACAACTCAGAAACCCAATAAACCATTGCCTGGGCCCTTAGAACTAAGGGAGCATTTGATCTCACACACTTACAGAAGCAGGGTCTCAGACCTTTTATCAGCATGCAGTTACAGAAGCTGGGCCTTGCCCCATAAAGATTAAGGGGTGAATCTCTGTGGGAAATGCAGCATGCAGGAAGATTGGGAAGCACAGGTACAGCATTTATGGAAAAACAAAACAAAACACTGTAGCCAACACAGCCTGAAGGCATGGGCCTTTGACACTTAAAAGACCCATCTCAGGAGCATGAAAAATGATTATGATGTAGAATTATGTGCAAGAAGCTGGACCCCCTGGAGGAGAAGCTCCTCCCTAGAACCAAGGCCAGGCAAAGAATAGCCAAAGGAGACCCTTAACTGCAGCAGCCTGAACAATGGAGCGCGGGGTGGCGGGAGGGAGTTGGGGGAAAGTGTGTATAAACTAGCTTGGCAGAGGAAGAACTACAGGCTGCCTGGGACCCTGTGTCCTGTGTCAGTCATCTCGCTTTTGAGATGTGTACTTTGGGCTCTCTCCCACTCTGAAGTCCATGCTCTTGAGCATGTAGCTCAACTCCTCTCCAGTTAATTCCCAGTAAACTTGCTATACTTAAAAAAAAGATGAAATAACAGCTTTGAGCAGTAGTTGGCTTTCCACTTTGCATGCAGGAAGCCCCAGGTTTGATCCAGAGCACTGCTGTGGACCCTGAGCACTGAGTGAGGGTGTAGTGGCAGAGCAAAGTTGGGTAGGAGACCAAAATCAAAGGAAAGGACCCAAGGAATGAACAGAATGAAAGGGAGTGTGGTTTTACCTGTGAATTGCGGGGCTGGAGCTGTAGTGTGAGGCCAGAAGAGAGGTGCCCCACACAAATTTCCCAAGAAGCCTGGCTCGGGGTCCAAGCAGGAATCATCT
>JAJIBD010020611.1:0-20881 GCA_021461705.1 Cryptotis parvus | reverse complement strand
CCCAGCCGCGCGGCAACGCGTGCGGAAGAAACGGCCGTTTCCGCTGCAAACTGGTGAGGGCTGGGGGGTGGCCAGGGACGTTGTGAAAAGGTCAGCAGACAAAACCCAGAGCCTGGCTGACAAAGAGGAGAATAGGCCCACAGCAGCGACCCCTTCCCTCAGGCCCGCACAGCCAAAGGTTTCCCCAAGCCCCCAGCAGTGAGGGGATTATAAATTAATAGCCGACCCACAAGGCGAGCTATTTGTGGTCCTTATCTGTAAAACGGTGCTCACCTTCGTGCCGAGGCCAAGGCACCGGGGTCTCCGTCCTCCTGTGGGTTCGGGCATTCTTAATTAATGCCTTTATTAGCTCCATACAATCCCCAGCAAAGGAGCCCTCCCGGTTTGGGGGCGCCACGGTACTCCCATCCCCCCAACCCCGGCTGGACCGGATGGACTAGGTGCGCCTGTCCCCTAGTCTGTGGCCGGACTCGGCCTGCGACCTGCGCCGCCAGCCCGTTTCAGCGCCCAGCCCAGGAGAAGGAAGAAATCGCATGTTTCCCCAGCAGCCAGCCCTAAGGAAGAATGTGTCGTTTCTAGGAGGGGGGCGGCGGAGCCTTACAATTATTTTCCTCTTCCCTTTGTGCTACCTCGGCCCCTGCTTAACGTAAAGCTTCTCACACACCCCAGTGGCCTTTAGAGTTCATACAAATTTCCCTGACATTACTCAGCTCTGCGGCTCCCCATTCTCATGCAAATTCACCCTTTAAGTCGTCTCTGGGTCTCATTCCAGTCCTATTTTGAAACATAAAAGAATACCCTCCCTCCCCCACCGGCCCCGGGTTAGGAGGGGTGGAGGCTGCGTGACCTTCAGGACCTTTTTCATCCCCTAATTCCTTCTGATTCCTACTCCTACAGATGCCCTTGGCCAATTTTGTCGTTGTCCCCAAAGTGAGATTTGGTGTTTCTAACTCTTGATCTGGATTCCTGAATCTCTAAGGATTTCTTTCCAAGGACACACTGATGGGTCAAAGATGGCTGCACTGTTTGAGCACATGTTTGCGTAGAGGAGCCCTAGGTTTTATCCCAGTGACCACATGGTCCCCTGAGCACCACAGCCAGCAATTACTGACACTGCGCTGGGAGTGGCTCCAAGCTGTGCCAGATGTGGCCAAAAAATCAAAATAACTTCGAAGACAGATATTTTCCTTGGCCAAATCAGAGATTATGTTCATGATTGTCAGAAATATTTACTACAAAGCCAGATCTTAACAATAAAAAATAGGGGCCAGGGCCATAGCACAGAAGGCAGGGTATTTGCTTTGCACACGGCCAATCTGGGTTGGATCCCCCAGAATCCCATATTGTCCCATGAGCACTGCCAGAAGTAATTCCTGAGCGAAGAGCCAGGAATAACCCCTGAGCATCACCGGGTGTGACCCAAAAAGAAAAAATCAATAAAAAATAAGTTATTGCCAGAGTGACATATAGCAGGTAGGGCACCTGTCTAGCATGTGGCCAACCCAAGTTCAGTCCCCAGTGAAAAAAAGGCAGCAACCCCCCCCCAATCAGGGCAGGCCTACTCATGGAAAGTTACCAATTTAGGGCCTAAGTGACCTTTTCATCCTACTATCTACAAATAGCCCAGAACAAATTCCTGTTAAAGGTTGGGGAGACCCCGCCCAGAACCTGCTATCTGGCCTGATTGCATTCCTGCACGTATACATAATAGCCGTTGCTGACCTGCAATCCCGCACATGTGCCTAGCCCCACCAAATATAGAAAGAAGTATCGAGTGTGACCCGATTGGTAGTGATGGTTACTTGTTACAAAGTGATTGGCTGCCTGAGCGCATACCCTGATGTAATGTTTTAAATCTATTGGATGGTTATGCGTGGGCTTCTCTGTAGTGGTGGGAATTATCTCTTAAAAGATACCCCCTGGGGCCAGAACAATAGCCCAGCAAGTAGGGTGTTTGCCTTGCATGTGGCTGGCCCATGCTGGCCTGGGTTCAATCCCTGGCATCCCATATGGTCCCCCGAGCAACGCCAGGAGTAATTCCTGAGTGCAGAGCCAGGAGAAACCCCTGAGCATCACCGGGTGTGGCCCAAAAAGAGAAAAATAAAAAGATCCCCCTGAAAGGGCTCAGGGCTCTTAGCCGCTGACTGCTTGTGATCATGCTATGAGCCGAATATACTCGAATAATAATAATAAACCCTTTGCTTTTTGCATGGATCCAGTCTCTCAGAGTTTTCCTTGACAGGTGCAGTGTTTTGAGGCTCCCAGTTAGTCACCCCATCGGGTGCCCAACCCTTTCACCCAGTATCCCTTTTGGTCTTTCCAGCATTCCAGGAGTGATCCTTGAGCCCAGAACCAGAAGAAAGCTTCTGGGAACAGCTGGGTGTGATTGGGAAATAAATGAATTCTGTGATCAATATTTTGTGTAGAATAAAAATACTGATACAGGTGAGCATCACGGGTGGCTCATGTTGATGCAGGTGAGGCAAAAGCAGCGGCGGCAGGTCTCTGTTCAATCACAATTCCCAGGTTCTTCAATATTTTCAAGAATGAAAATATTGAATAATAAAGATGTTCAGACTCAGAATTAGAAAGTAGAAAAGTTTATTGGAAAGTAGGGGAGAAAGGAAAGGTACTCCCCCTTTCAGGGAGGAGCTTAGTATAGGACTAAGTTAAAGTAAGTGATTTTGTGTAGGTTCTTTTAAAGGCCTCCTGCATTGTTATCAACCAAGTTTTATAGAGAATGCCAGAAATCTTCAGGGTGGCCTGGTTGGTTTGGGTCTTTCTGGCTATCTGCCTCATGTATTGTTTGTTATCTTAGTCGTGTGACTCCTGGTTCCAAAGAGAATTGTATGATCCTGGGAAAACCAGGAATGTTAAAGATAGGGCCTTAGGATGAGGTGGGGTGTGTCAATGGGGAGAAATGGAACTGCTGGCAAGGAGAAACTGTGGGCTTCTCTCAGGTTGGCAAGGGGAAACTGAGGCTTCCTCTTTCAATGTGAGGTCAGAAGGGGAGAGAGATGGTCGCTTTCTCCCAAGCCGCCCCTGCCGACCAGGACCTACTGGGCAGATTTAGGATTGATAAAGTCTGCGACGAGTCCCTGCACGGGTGGACCCGAGTTCCACCAGCCCCACGAGGTGGCCGTCAAGCCAAACCTGATGTCCACTTGATCTCACGGCACGGGAGTTGAGCCCAACCACCCAATATTTCTTGGGGGAACCATGGTCTCAGGATGGAGCGAGGAATGGCTCTTTGCAGGAAGTCAGTCCTAGGCCTTACCCAGGGTTTCCTCAGGGTTCTTGTCTTCCTTGCAGAAAAAAGAATTTTCAGGAATAGACAAGCAGTGAAGTAAAACAGGTTTTATTAAGGAGGTTTTAAGAAAGGGAAGGAAGAGGGAAAGTAAGAAAGAGAGTACATATCTCAAGAGGGGAGATGCCGGGCCACACACCGTGCTCAGGCACCACATGTGCTCGGCCATGTGAGCTCAGACAGCATGTACACCCAGATAGTATATGCGCGCTGTCCTTTGGTCAGGACGGCTTTTATAGATTTCTCCCCAAGCTATAGATACTCCCATATGGAGCTTCAACCTAGGTTGCTAGGGCCGTTGCCAAGGGGGAGTAGATTTTGGGAGTGGTCTTCTTTGAAGATCTACTTTTCTTGACCTCTGTCCCTGCTGGATCTTACATCCTGGAATATAGCCAGATTAAGAGCTGGGCATACAATATCCAAGGTCAAGTGAAACATGACCTTGTATCAGGAGGTCTTGTCAAGGGGTGGAAATTGTCGCAAATGTGTGGGAGTCAGAGGCTGGGTAGGACAGAAAATGGAACAGTGTGCTGACAATTGTCGAGGGTACTAGTGCCAACCTAGAACTGAGCATTAAATACAGGCAAAAGGATACACATGACAACCCTTTAATGTATGTTCTGTAGTCCATAGTCTGGAGGGAAGGGAAGGGAGAGAGAGAGAAAGAAAGGAAAAGAAGTGGGAAACCTGCCATGGAGGTGGGCTGGGGAGGGAGGAGGGAACTGGGTAGTTGGTGGTGGGAAATGGGCATTGGTGAAGGGATGGGTGCTGGAACACTGTATGACCAAAACCCAGGTATGAACTTTTTTAATTGTGTATCTTTGTGATTGTGTATCTCACGGTGGTATAATAAAATACTTTAAAAAAAAAAAAAAAAAGACCTGGGCATAGAAAGGTTGATCCAGCTCCCTCAGGGTTTGTTGTTGGTTAATGGGTCTCTGAGTAGTCTTTTTCAAGGCCAGTTCAGGTATGCTGATCCAGAGACTCACACACACAGGGCAGAGCTGCTACTTGCTCTCCCTGTGCCCAGCTGATCACGAGGCATCCAGAAGGGATGGTGGGTTCCCTGGCCTGCCACCCCAGCAGAGCCTTGCAAGAAGCCAGAGGAATCACCACACCATGAGGGCCGCCATTTTCCACATCTGGACTCCCCTCTCCTCAAAGCTCCACCCTGAAGAAGAGCTGATCACAGCCCGGCTTGCGTGGCCACTTTTCAGTCACACAGTTCATTAATAATTGTTCAGGTTTTGAGATGACTACTAGAGTATCCCACGCGCATGGCAGAGACTGGCAAGCTACCCTTGTTGTACTTGGCATGCCAAATACCAGTAACAATTATAGACCTCATTCTCATGACCTGATGGAATGGTTTGAGGCTCTTTATGTTCCTGGAGCAAGATGATGTCCTTGGGCTATCTCGCATGTGACAGGACATATTGAGATGTTACTGGTGCACGCTCCAGCAAATCGATAATATACGGGAAGACAGTGATACAGTGAATGGGTCTCATCAAGTCTTGGTTCCTGGTTCCTAGGTCAAGAATTCATTACCATGTGTGGCCCCCTGTCTGCCTGCCTACATCAATATCAGTAACTGTAATGTGAGTAGTGTAACCAGTGATGACCCTAATGAAACCAATGGCCAGCAGCGCCACTCATGGTTAACTCCAAACAACATCACCATGCAAGGCCTATCTTAAGAGGTTGAGGCCACCTGGGGCTGGACATCCGTCGCTCTTTTCCTCCCCATGGTCACTGACTCTAGTTTAATACTAAGCACAGTTTGTAGAAACATATCCTTCTCTTTTTAATTGAATCACGTTTATTACCAAGTTACAAGGATATTTATGATTGAGTTTCAGATGTATATTGTTCCGATACTCATCCCTTCCCCAATGCCCACTACCCTCACCAACATCCCCAGATTCTCTCCCACCCCCTAGGTGGAAGGTACTTTTCCCCCTCCCCTCTATCCTAGTGTTTCCTCCCCAAACTCTGCCCCTTCACCCATTTTCCCTCCCCCACCCATGCCAAGTTGCTTACAGGAACATTTTTTTTTAGCTTTCAGGGAAAGGCAGACAGACATAATGAGCACATGAAAAATTCTAAATACTCTGTGGAGGGGCCAGAGCGATAGCAGAGTGGGTAGGCATTTGCCTTGCATAAAGTCAACCCGGGTTCAATCTCCAGCATCCCATATGGTTACCATCCCTTCACACATGCACCCAGCACTGCCAGGAGTAATTTTTGAGTGCAGAGCCAGGAGCAACCCCTGAGCATTGCCTGGTATTGATGCAGGTGGGCCTCATGGGTGGCTTATGTGAGTCCAGAAGGGAAGAGAGAGATGGTTGCTTTCTCTCCCGATGTCTCTGCCGCCCGGGACCCGCTGGGCAGGCTAAAAACTGATAAAAGTCTGCGATGAGCCTGCATGGCATGGGCCTGAGCCCCACCAGCCCCATGAGGGTGGCCATCAAGCCACACTTGATGTCCGCTTGATCTCTAGGCACTGGAGTTGATCCCTACCACCCAAGACCTCTCAGGGAGCCACGGACTCAGGCTCATTGCCACCCAGCAATGCTCAGGGATTACTCCTGGCTCAGCACTCAGGAATTACTCCTGGCGGTGCTCGGGGACCATATGGGATGCTGGAGATCGAACCCAAGCTGGCATGGGCCGATCGTGTGCAAGGCAAACGCCCTACCCGCTGGACTATCGCTCCAGCCCCTCGTTCAGGGTCTTGATGAAGAAGTCTGACCATCTTGTAGGTGGGCGGCCACATGATTTTTTGACATCCCATGGGATAAACAAATAAAAATAAAATAAATTCCGCTTGTGTTTTACACAAGCTGGATTTCTGGACTTGAGGCTCCAGACCCTAATATAACCCCTAGCAAAAAAAAAGGATCAAGAAGTGAACTCTTGGGAGCCGGAGTGACAGCACACCAGACAGTGTGTTTGCCTTTCATTCTGCCAGCCGGATTCAATCTCCGGCATCCCATATGGTCCCCTGAGCACCGCCAGGAGTAACTTCTAAATGCAGAGAGCCAGGAGTAACCCCCGAGCATTGCCGGGTGTGACCCAAAAAAAAATTAAAAAGTGAACACTTTTCATTTTAATGAGAGAAAGTCAAGATTGGCCCAACAAATTTTACTTTTCTTCTCTTATTTGTACTTAACACTCTCCCTGGGTGTCTAAGAAATTCTGGGAATTGCAGCTCCAGAAAGCCCTGAGAAGAGTGTCTGAGACTGTCCTACACAGCAGGGCAGCCGATGCCACCAGGGCAGTTGATGCCACCAATAGTCCCTGTCCTCCAAAGCTTGGGAACCACCATATGCCCTGGACAGCAACCTTGGAAGCGAAAAGGAAGCTCTCATTCTAAAACACACAGGGGAGAGAAAAAAATGTTCTTAACACCATACAAAGTAAATTTTCACATATAATTTCAATGTATTTAAGCTGGTGATTATTTATTTCTAAAAAAACGTTCTGAAAAAATATACCCAACAACCTGTGTTGGAGCCCTCACTCCATTTGTCTGCTTTCCTGTTCGGATGGTAAAGAACCACACTTGTTTGTTTGTTTGTTTGTTTGTTTGTTTGTTTGTTTGCTTTTTTGGGGTCACACCTGGCAATGCTCAGGGGTTACTCCTGGCTCTGCGCTCAGGAATTACTCGTGGCAGTGCTCAGGGGACCATATGGGTCAGTACAGCAAATGCCCTACCGCTGTGCTATCACTCTGACCCCAAAGAACTGTACTTGTAATACAATAATACACAGGGTTTATTCCAGCTAGCTAGGGCTGATTTTTTTTCACTGAGACACGCAGGTCCTAGTCAGAACATTCAACCCGGGGAGAAAGGAAGCAGGGATTATATAGGCCTTCCAAGTTCGTAACATGCGTCACAGCCCATGCAAATCCATATGGCCAATAAACTTAAAGAAAATCGTATTTCAAACATTTCATCCTTGGGCTGGAGCAATAGTCCAGCGGGTAGGGCATTTGCCTTGCATGCAGCCAGCCCATGCCGGCCCAGGTTCAATCCCCGGCATCCCTTATGGTCCCCTGAGCACCGCCAGGGAGTGATTCCTGAGTGCAGAGCCAGGAGAAACCCCGGAGCATTGCCGGGTGTGACCCCCAAAAAAAAAAAGCGAGACATTTCATCCTTAAAAGGTCATGCAAACTTAAAAGAAGAACAAGAGAAGTGGTATGTCCTGTTCCAGTCATGTGCTTAATTAACCTGAAGACATCCTGCCCACAGCAATGGTGAATCTATACTGTCCAGATGACCAGGATAGATATGCGTGGTCAATGACTTGTTGTTTGTCAAGGCCCCTGGGCTTACATAGTTGGGGCCCATAGCAGGACCCTAACACCTGACCTTTCAGAAACAATTTGAGTGTGTGTGTGTGTGTGTGTGCTTGTAGCTGTGTGCGTAGCGCGCACGCCCATGTGTCTGTTTCTGTGCCTGTGTATCCGTGTGTTTTCAAGGGAAGGCGGGTCATACCCAGCAGTGCTCTGTGGGGAGCTCAGAGATGGACCACCATGCTGATCTGTCCCTTAGATATCCAGCCGGGGTCTCCATTCCTCAGAGGACTCGTGACTATCCCCATTAACCGCCAGCTACCGCCTTTGCTGTATGAGGCATTGTAAAACCCTAACCCCTATCCTGCCTGTCCCTGGAAAGCACATTTCATTCCTTATATGGAAATAATGAACACTTGCCCATTTCTCCCCCAGCTTACAGTAGGTGACCTCTTCTTCCTACCCTTTTCATGTATAAATATTGTGAACTGCTCAATAATGACAGGCGCTTGATCAACCTAGGTGACTTGCGCTCTTCTTTCTGCTTTCTCATTCAGGTTGAGTCCCCCTCGAGATTTCCCCAGTTGAATCCTACCCTGCGGGTCGGGGCAGGACAGTGTTCAGGGCTTACTCCTAGCTCTGCACTCAGAGATCACACCTGGTGGCTCAGAGACTGAACCCAGGTCATCTGTGTGCGAGTCAAGGGCCCTACTCACTGTTCTAGCCAGAGGACATTTTTTTGAGTGAGGGATGTGCATGTCTGCGTGTATAACTTGTATCACTTATCTTTCCGTGATTTGCTCCACGGGCACCAGTAACATCTCCATATGTACTGTTGCAAGCAAGTGTACCCGGAGGCATCTGCTTGCTCCAAAAACAGGAAAAGCCTCAAACCATTCCTTCAGGTCATGGGAATGAAGTCCATAATTGTTACTGGTTTTGGCATATCAAATAAAACACAGGATCTTGCCAGGCTCTGCCGTGTAGGTGGTATACTCTCAGTAGTAGGCTCTCATCTTGAGCGTGTATGTCTGAGTACATTTCCATCTCTACTACACAGTCCCAACATAAAACACCTGGATATTCAGGGGCTAGAGAGAGAGAGAATGCAGTGGGTAGGACTCTTGCCTTCTACTCAGCAGACCTGTGACCCCCAGTTCCCCAGATGGGCCCCCTGAACCTCCCAGTATCGGGGATGTCACTGGGGTCCCCCAACAGTGTCAAGACAGAAGTTCTCTTCTACCTCCGAGGGCGCCGGGAACAGATGAAAACTCACAAATCAGCACAGTTCCGGGGCGGGTGATAGCCCAGCGGTAGGGCGTTTGCCTTGCCCGCGGCCAGCTGGTGTTGGCCGGGTTCGATCCCTGGCATCCCATATGGTCCCTCGAGCACCACCAGGGGGTAATTCCTGAGTGCAGAGCCAGGAGTAACCCCTGAGCATTGCCGGGTGTGACCCAAAAAGAAAAAAAAAAATCAGCACAGTTCCAAAAAGCGGCTTTTTTTTTTGCCTTTTGGGTCACACCAGCAATGCTCAGGGGTTACTCCTGGCTCGCACTCAGGAAGCACTCCTGGCGGTGCTCAGGGGGACCCATATGGGATGCCGGGTTCGATCCCCAGGCCAGCAGAGGCCGGCGCGTGCAAGGCAATGCCCTACCCTTGTGGGCTATCGCTCCGGCCCCTCAAAAAGGTTTTTAATAGTACGCAAGCTCTTCCACAGCAATCCAAAGAAAGAACTCTGGCTCTGGTCGGAACTTAGACCATACAAAGATCCTAAGTCTCCTACCAAAGAGAGAGGGATCTCACCGAGAGGAGTCCTACCCAAAAGAAGGAGAAGAAAGAGAGAGGGGCCTCAAGCCAGTCCCCTTATATACAACAAAGTAATCCTATCTGTGGACAGGGAAGATCCTGTCAACAAAGAACCCTAAACAGTGTAGAAGGGTGGTACCACACCCTACTACAGGTATAAACAAGGATTAGCCAAGGACTAATACCTTCAGAGATTATCTCTTATGTAAAACACTGGAGAGAGAGGGGGGGGGGGCTGATATAAAGTAATGCATCTTAATTTCATGAGCTTCATGTAATCTAGATGGTACCCACAAGGTCCTTCTTTTTTTTTTTTTTTTTTTTTTTTGCTTTTGGTGGGTCACACCCGGCGATGCTCAGGGGTTACTCCTGGCTCTTTGCTCAGGAATTTCTCCTGGCGGTGCTCGGGGAACCATATGGGATGCCGGGGATCGAACCCAGGCCGGCAGAGGCCGGCCGGCGTGCAAGGCAAATGCCCTACCCACTGGGCTATCACTCCGGCCCCCACAAGGTCCTTCTTATTTATTATCTGCACCAGGGTGATTCTGAGTATCTTGTTCTCCATATACTGAAAGGGTCACACTCCCTGCTTAAGAACAAGCTAGTATGATCCTTCCTATAATCTTCCTATAGTCTCAACATAGCCAGGGTGTAATCTCCTGGTAAATTCTAACTGTCCCACACAGGGTGCTGTGGGTATAAAGAGGAGCTGTGCCCAATCTAGAAAACATAGAAGTCTTAGTAGATTTATAATAAACCAGAAGTTATTCAGAGTTAAGGTGACTTCTGTAACTGCCACACCCTCCATCAGTGTTTACATAGAAGAGATCTCATTAGAATGAACCTTGGCTTAAGAACATGTAAGTAGATTAAACTGTGAGTGGATAAAACAGCAAAGCTCTGAGACTAGCTAAACCAGTATCCAACACCCCAGGAGTGATCTCTGACTGAAAAATCATGTGTAAACTCTGAGCAACACCAGGTGCTCTGGTGAGGGTGATCTGCCCTCTCCCCATGCCTCCCACCCACCCATTTGCTCTGGGTACTTGCCTGAAATAACTTTTTTTTTTTTTTGAGGGTGAGGAGTCAGACCCAGTGATGCTCAGGGATTACTCCTGGCTCTGCACTCAGAAATTACTGTTGGCAGTGCTCAGGGGGACCATATGGGATGCCAGGGATCAAACCCAGGTCTGCTGCGTGCAAGGCAAGTGCCCTACCCGCTGTGCTATAACTCCGGCCCCCTGAAATAACTTCTTAGAGTCTGTTCATCTATACAGAGTCTTTCCAGGACTCTGAATCAGATGTTAATTCATTTAGTACCCCTACCTCTTCATCAGTTAAAAAGCAAATCATGGAGCTGGAACAATTGTACAGAAGGTAGAACATTGTATGCCTTGTATGCAGCCAACCTGAGTTCGATCCCTGACATCCTATAAGGTCCCTGAGCACCACCAGGGTAACTCCTGAGTGCAGAACCAGGAGTAACCTCTGAGCATCTCAGAAAAAAATCTGAGCATTGCCAGATGTGCCCCAAATAGTAAGTAAATAAGTAAATGAATGAATGAATGAATGAATGAATTAAAAAGCAAGTCATGAAAGTATATTCCTTATGAGAAGAAAAGCATTGAAGTGATTCTCCTAGCTATGCTAAAATGACAGGAAACTTCACATGTGGACTGGGTGTGGACAATGTGAGGCTTCCCGGGGCAGCACTGTGAAACAAGATTACACCATTACACCCTGGGCCTCAGACGGTCAAACCTTCTCTTTGCAAGTGTCACTCTTTCTCTTTGCAAGTGTCATTGGGGTGGAGAAGAAGTGTTTCAGAGGCCGGAAAAGTGACTAAGAAAATCAGGTTTCAATTCCATTTTTTTTTTTTTTTTTTTGCTTTTTTTGGGTCACACCCGGCAATGCTCAGGGGCCTCTCCTGGCTCTGCACTCAGGAATTACTCCTGGCGGTGCTCGGGGGACCATATGGGATGCCGGGAATCGAACCCGGGCCGGCACAAGCCGGGCGCGTGCAAGGCAAAGCGCCCTACCCGCTGGGCTATCGCTCCGGCCCCTCAATTCCATTTTTAAGACAGAACATTTGCTGGGTCTAAGGAATCTCTTAGATAATGGAATGACAAAAGCCTGATGCGCAGATGTTTTTTCTTCCTAAATCCTCATGATCTGAAGAAAAAAAAGTCTTTATTTTGAAAATCAAAGATTAGGAGCTCCTCACCAATTTTCCAATCTTCCTGGAAGATTGGAAGACAGGAAGAAAACACACAGGACAATATCACAGTCACACCTCCACACACTCCCTGTGCACCTAGACATCAAACCCGGGGCTCTAAAGAGCAAAGTATGCACTCAGCTCATTAAGGTACATTCCCGTTCAGTTGTGTGTGTGTGTGTGTGTGTGTGTGTGTGTGTGTGTGTGTGAAATGCCCTAAACTCTCAGCCCCATGAAGGCAGGAAACTAATGAGCCTTTTTAAACTGGGAGATTTCTAGTAAGTCTGATAAGTAAATTATTTCTTTTTTTTAACTTTTTTTTTGCCTTTTTTTTTTTTGGGGGGGGGTCATACCCGGCAATGCTGAAGGGTTACTCCTGGCTCTTGCTCAGGAATTACTCCAGGCAGTGCTCGGGGGGACCATATGGTGTTGGGGGAGCGCCGCCCAGGGGTACCCGACAGTGTCGGGACAGAGGTTCTCTTCTACCTCCGAGGGCGCCGGGAGAACAGATGAAAACTCACGAGTCGGTGCAGTTCCAAAAAAGGCTTTTAATAGTACAAAAGCTCTTCCACAGCACTCCAATATAATGAACAAACTCTAGCTCTGGTCGAACTTAGACCATACAAGAGAGCCTGAGTCTCCCACCAAAGAGAGAGGGATATCACCCAAGCTGAGTCTTACCTAGAAGACTTGCTAGAAGGAGCAAAAGCCAAAGAGCAAAAGGCCAAAAGCCAAAAGCCAAAAGCTGAAGGCTGAAGAACCAAAAGCTGAAAGCTAAAAGGCCCAAAAGGCAAAAGTGAAGCGGCCTCAAGTCAGTCCCCTTATATACACCAAAGTAATCTGATTTGTGACAGGGAGAGTCATGTCAACAAAGAACTCTAAACAGAGTGTAGTGCCACACCCCTATTGCAGATATAAACAAAGGTTACACCAAGGACTAATCCCGAGATTATCTCTTATGTAAAACACTGGAGAGAGGGGGGGGGCTGATATAAAGTAATACATCTTAACTTCATGAGCTTCATGTAATCTAGATGGTACCCACAAAGTCCTTCTTATTATTATCTGCACCAGGGTGATTCTGAGTATCTTGTTCTCCTGTACTGAAAGGGTCACACTCGCCTGCTTAAAGCAAACTAGTATGATCCTTCCTATAGTCTTCCTATAGTCTCAGCATAGCCAGGGTGGTAGTCTCCTGGTAAATTCTAACTGTCCCACGCTGGGTGCAGTGGGTATAAAGAGGAGCTGTGCCCAATCTAGAAAACATAGAAGTCTTAGTAGATGTATAAGTCAGAAGTTATTCAATCAAGGTGACTTCTGTAACTGCCACCCCCTCTAGCAGTGTTTACATAGAAGAGAGATCTCATTAGAATGAACCTTGACTTAAGTAGATTAAGCTGGGAGTGGGCAAAACAACAAAGCTCCCAGAATAGCTAAACCTGTCCTCCAACAATATGGGATGCTGTGGATTGAACACGAGTTGGCCGTGTGCAAGGCAAATGCACTATCCGCTGTGCTATTGCTCCAGCTCCTGAAAAGTAAATATTTCTGCCATGAATAAATGATTCCATTCATGAATCAATCAATAAATCAATGTAAAACAAGAACTTAGATGAAGAGTCTTTGGTATCATTCAAAGGCTTCCCGAAGGAGGAGGCTAACCTGAGCATTTCCTGGAAAGACTTGCTGCAGATAAAGGGAAGCTAATAGGAAGAGAGAAGAGGCTGGGGAAGGCCAGCTGGAGGCTGCAGACAGCGTGGGGATTCAGGGGCCAGGCCTGTGTGGAAACCCACGTCCTACAGTGGGCGGTCAGGAGAGTGTGCTCTGTCTGTCGGCGAGGAAGGGCTGCTGTCCTCATCAGCTTCCCTTTCTCTCCAGGGAGGGACGCAGTCTAGAGATGACCTCATGCAGAAACCTGCTGGAAATTCCCACCCGCTAGGATTCCCAGAGGAAGTGAGCAGAGAAACCAGAACCAGGCTGGGGGAGGGGAGGAATAAAACAATCAGACCCATGACACCTCCCCCAGAGCTCGTGTCCTATCTCAGAGTTGGCATCCTGGGTGGTCACCCAAAGCGGGTAATAAACTAGGTTGGAGCTCCATGTTGGAGTCAGCTTAGAACTGGAAAGAGGGGGGGGAGTGGGGGAGCAGGAGTCTGAGCAATAGTACAGCGGGGAGGGCTTTAGCCTCAGATGTGCTGACCCAGGTTCGGTCCCCTGAGCACTGCCAGGAGTAATTCCTGAGTGTAGAGCCAGGAGCAACCCCTGAGCATCGCATGTAGCCCAAGAGGATTAAAAAAAAAACAGGGATGGGGTGGGGTGCAGATTCTGACCTTTGGGGTCTGGCTTGGAATAGCTTTTGTTCCCAGGTCCCTCAGGCTTGGAGAATCAAAGGACAAGTCAGGGGTAGCTGCTCAAGTGGCCGGGCACATGGCTGGCATGCAAGAGGCCCAGAGTCCCAACCTCTCCCCAGCCACCTTGGACCTGGTGGCTTCAAGCATTAACTGACGTCTGCATGCTGGACTGCTGCATCCTGGTACTGCTCAGAATCTGCTCCTAGCTCTGCTCCTGGTGCTCACTCCCACAGTGCTCATGGGACCACAAAGTGTCAGGGATTAAATGCAGATCTCCTACAACAACAACTGTTTTTGGCAGGAAAAGACTCTATGGGGGCCGAGTGATAGTACAGCAGGTAGGGCATTTGTTTGCCTTGCACCGGCCGATCCAGGTTCAATCTTTGGCATCCCATATGGTCCCCTGAGCACCACCAGGAACAATTCCTGAGTTCAGAGCCAGGAGTAACCCCTGAGCCTCGCCAGGTGTAAAACAGCAAAGAGAAGAGATTACTTCCAGGACTGAGGCAGTTTCCAGACTCCAGCGGGAGGAAGGGAGCAGGTACCCCAGAAAGGGCAGGGGCAGGAAAGAGGTGAGGGAGGGGGCTGGCTCCCCCGCCTCTCTGTCTGCTCCCTCACCAACTAGGGATATGATTTATATCTCTCATTTCTGTCACCATGATAGAAGAAATGATACTATCTCATTTTCCTATGCATTTCTTTGATTATTAGGCAAGTTGGGTCTGTTTTCATGTTTATCAATATTTCCATTCAGCCTGAACAGGGCTGCTCTGAGGAACGAGATGAGTGAATAGGGGAAAAAAATAAAAAATTTGAAAACAAATGGAGGCCGCCGTGCCGCTCTCCCTGGGTAAAAAATGAGCGGTGGTTTCTATTGAATACATATTTCAAATAAATTCTGAAGTTCATCAGGTTTCTATTAAAGAAGAGCAATGTGTGTGTACACAGCAGCCATTTGAGGTGATGGAAAGGCGACCGAGAAAATAAGCACTTGGTTGCGAGGAGGTGATAAAGCTCTGTCATTTAGCCTAAAACAAACCAACCCAAAAAAAAAAAAAAAAAAGGAGCCGGAAAAGGGGAAAATGGCAACCTAAAAAGAAATTTCCTGCCACAGGTCATCTCTCCTGGACTTTGACTTCTGTGCGAAGTCAACAGGGACTTTGCCTTCTGCAGGAGGGAAATGTTGACATGGCTCCCCTATACAAAGGCATTTTTTCTCAAGCTTTAACCCAACTAAATCAAAAGGATAATAAAGACATGAACCTGGGTTAGTTTAAAAGAATTGATCAGGGGCCGGGCGATAGCCAGCGGGGGGCGTTTGCCTTGCGCAGCCGGCCCATGCCGGCCCGAGATCGATCCCTGGCATCCCATATGGTCCCCAATCACTGCCAGGAGTAATTCCTGAGTGCAGAGCCAGGAGCAACCCCTGAGCATCGACGGATGTGACCCAAAAAGCAAAAAAAAAAAAAAAAAAAGAATTGATCAATGAGCCAAAGTGATGAGTACAACAGGTAGGGCATCTGCCTTGCATGTGGTTGACCTGGGTTGGATACCCAGCATCCCATATGGTTCCCAAACATCAATAGGGTAATTTCTGGGTGCAGAGCCAGGAGTGACACCCCCAAATAAAAACAAAAACAAAAACCCACACTATGTATTATTTGCACTGACATGTGATTGCGCTTGCGTGTGTGTGTGTGTTTGTGTATGTGTGTGTGTGTGCGCTTGCGTGTGTGTGTGTGTGTGTGAGACAGAGGGGGGGTGTGTTCTTCCCAGTAAAGGGTTTTCTGGTATAGATTCCCAGAAGCAGACACAACCAGATCCTCTAACAAACAGGATCAAGGGATCTGTCTTGATTGGTTCCATTGTAGAGAACTGTCTCCAGTTACTCTGACAAATGGTTCCTTATACTCAGAAAAAAAAATTCTTTACTACTCATCAGGATGGCCATTTTCCACATCCGGACTTCCCTCTCATCACAACTCCACCCAGCAGACCAGACTATCACTGCCCGGATCATCAACATCCACCCTGCAGCAGTTTTTTTTTTTTTTTCAATCCGGCCCAGATACGCTGAACCAGAGACTCTCAGACATGGGGGCAGAGCTGCTACTTGCTCTCCCTGTGCTCAGCCGCTCATGAGGCGCCCAGGAGGCATGGCGGATTCTAGCCCTGGCCTGCCACCCCAGCAGAGCCTCACAACAAGCCAGACGATCCCCCCTACTCCATGGGGCCCGCCATTTTCCACATCCGGACTTCCCTCTCGTCACAACTCCACCCAGCAGACCAGACTATCACAGCCTGGCTCACATGCGGCCATGCGGTTCATCAATAAATGCTTTATTTAGAGGTGACTACAACAGTATGCCACCCACACGGCAAGCCTGGCAAGCTGCTTGTGTAGTATTTGATATGCCAAATACCAGTAACATTTATATTAGGTCATTCCCATGACCTAATATAATGGTTTGAGGCTCTTTATGTTCCTGGAGCAAGCGGATGCCTTTGGCTTCTACTAGCATGAGACAGGACATATGGAGATATTACTGGTGCCCGCTCTAGCAAATAGATGATGAGCGGGAAGATAGTGATAGTGATAGTGACTCATCAGGATCAAATACCTGCCTTTCAGGAAGAGAGCACATATGCAAAAAGATTACCCAGTCAAGCTTCTGCAAATTCCTAAGTCTTTTTTTTTCTCTTTTTACCCAGACTGCGGCTGGGGAGGCTGGAGGTGGGTGCAGCCCAGCGTGGTTGGGGGGGGGCAGAACTCAGGGGCATCACCCCACGCATAGGCGCACTATATTTCTCCCACCTCCTGGATTTTGGTTCTGAAGGAGAACAAAAATCCAGGTTCTCGTGGATTTTGCAAAGGGCACCCGAGTCGGCACCAGGCTCCTCCACAGATCGCTTATACGTCGGCATCAGACTTCCAGTAACAGCGAGTCAGCAGAGAGTCCATCTGGCAAGCTTGAGGCCACAAATTTGATCCCAGGCATTGCCCCACATGCACCCAACCTCTTTCTAGGCCAATCGGATGAAAAAGGGGCAAAAAGTATTTAAAATATCAGCGAAGGGCCGGAGTGATAGTACAGCAGGTAAGGGCGTTTGCTTTGCACGAGGCTGACTGTGGTTCTATCCCCCTGCATCCCATATGGTTCCCCCAAGCACCGCCAGGAGAAACCCCCTGAGAATCATTGGGGGCCGGAGGCGATTGCACAGCGGGTAGGGCGTTTGCCTTGCACGCGACCAACCAGGTTTGATCCCCGGCATCCTATATGGTCCCCCGAGCACTGTCAGGAGTAATTCCTGAACAAAGAGCCAGGAGTAACCCCTGAGCATTACCAGGTGTGACCCAAAAAGAAAAAATAAATAAATAGATAGATAAGTAAATAGATAAATAAATTTATTTAGAATCACTGGGTGTGGTCACTTGATCACTTGAATCCCGTTATTCATCAATTTGCTCGGCGGGCGCCAGTAACATTTCCATTGGACCCTATCACGTGCCAATGTAGCCCAGTGGCATCTGGTTGATTCAGGAATATGAAGAGCCTCAAACCGTTCCTTCAGGGTCTTTACAAGGAAGTCTGACCATCTTGTAGGTGGGCGGCCACGTGATCTTTTGACACCCCGTGGGATCCAGTCGGTAATGGCTCTAGTCCAGCGGTTGTCTCCAAATTGCATTACATGTCCAGCCCATCTGATTTTCGATGCCTTGGCAAATGAGACAGCGTCCCTGATTCTGGAATAGCGACGGAGGTCAGAACTCCAGATTCCTTCTTTCACTTGAGTGAGGCGTGATATTCCAAGCATAGCTCTTTTGATTCCTCTCTGGGAGACCCGAATAGCATTCTCATCCTGCTTTCATAGGGCCCAGGTCTCTGAGGCGTATGTTAATGCAGGGAGAACAGTGGAGTCAAAGAGATGTGCCCGGAGCCGGAGGTTCTTTGTCCTTTTAGCTATTTCTTCGATGCCTTTGAAGGCATTCCATGCCGCTCTTTTCCTCCTGCGCAGCTCAGGTTTTAGGTCATTCATCATGTTGATTTCTCGACCTAGGTACACATATCTGCTGCATTCAGAGATGTTTGTTCCATTTAGAGTGAATGGGGCCTCTGGAACTAGTTCATTCTTCATGAACATAGTTTTAATTAGATTCAGCTGTAGACCTATCTTTCCACATTCTCGGTCAAAGAATTAGCCATGACTTCTACTCAAATCTCTTTGATAGCCACATCCACCTGCCCACATACCAAATTCCACAGGATGGATATGTCATTCCCAACGTTCTCCCTTCTGAAATCCGACATGCCATCTCGGTCGACAAAGAAGGGAACAGCACCAGGCCCAGACAAAGTCAGACCCGAATACCTGAAGAATCTGCCGTCGGTACTCATCAATACACTAGCTCGGCTCTTCACACGCTACCTGTCTGAATGCAAGGTGCCCTCCCAATGGAAAACCAGCAGGACAGTTCTACTGTTCAAGAAGGGAGACATTCACGACATCGGCAGCTATCGCCCCCCATCTGCCTGTTGTCCATCATCTACAAGCTGTTTACACGAGTCATCCTGAACTGGATTAGCAGAACACTAGATGAAGGACAACCATGCAAGCAAGCAGGCTTCCGGAAAGGACTCAGCACAATCGACCATATCCACATGGTAACCAAGCTCATCGAGGTTTGTAGGGAGTACAAGATGCCGCTCTGTCTCACGTTCATTGATTTACAGAAAACCTTTGATTCTGTGGAGACTGAAGCAGTCATCGAAGCCCTAGCCCAACAGGGTGTTCAAACCCAATACATCAAGATCCTTCGTGAACTGTATTACGGATTCACCACCAGGATCTCAACATTCTACAAAGAAGTGATCATTAATGTGAAAAGAGGGGTTCGACAGGGTGATACCATTTCACCAAAACTCTTCAGCGCCATCCTCGAGAACATCATGAGACAATTAGAATGGGAAGGAATAGGAGTGAAGATAGATGGTCGGCAACTACACCACCTCCGCTTCGCTGACGACATTGTTCTAATAACACCAAACATTAGCCAAGCAGCACAAATGCTGGGTGTGGTCAAAAAAGCAAAAAATAAAAGTTACCCATACCTTATATGGGTGCCCAAGCCCCACCAGAAATGATCTAAGCACAGTCAGGAGTAAGACCTTAGCACAGCCGGAAATTCAGCTGGTCGGGAAACCAACTGATGTTATGTTCCCCTAAATGCTGGAGATCAGAGGTGACTACAAGAGTATCCCACCCGCACGGCAGAGCCTGGCAAGCTAACCGTGTCATATTTGATATGCCAAATACCAGTAACAATTATAGACCTCATTCCCATGACCTGATGTAATGGTTTGAGGCTCTTTATGTTCCTGGAGCAAGCAGGTGCCCTTGGGCTCTACTAGCATGAGACAGGACATATGGAGATATTACTGGTGCCCACTTCGAGGCAGATCGATGATGAGCGGGAAGACAGTGATACAGTGACAGACCTGCAGACCCTCACACACTTCCTCTGTATGGAAAGACTCAGTCTGTAGGTTAGCCAGCTCAATGGAACAGGCATCAGAACTGGGGCCACCTGATTCCATCCCCAAGGAAGGGACCTCCCCAGAACTGGGTGACAATGGCGCTTCCACCCAGAGAAGCCTTCCCTGGGTGCCTTACTGTCCCTCAGCATCATCGAGAATCCCGCCCCTGCTATTCCATCACTAGCACCAGCTCATTCAAAGTCTCACTCCACCTCCCCACCCTCCCCCGCCCGCTGCCCACCACAGGGCCAGGTCCTCTGCAAGAACCTCATTTCCTTAACCATTACTATCCCTGCACCCATTTTTCCTCACTTTCCTGCTTTCTAAGGCCCCACTGATGTAGGTGGGCCCACACACAGGTGGTTTATGTGAGGCGGGAAGGAGAGACAGAGATGCTCACTTTCTCCCCAGCTGCCTCTGCTGAAGACCCACTGAGAAGGCTAAGACTTGGTTCCTGGTTCCAAAAGGTGACTCTGGACAGTCTTAGGGCTAAAGTTCATTGCCATAGGGACCCTCCCCCTGGCCCGCCTGCCTACATCACCACCTGCTGCTCCACACTGGGATGAGATAAATCCTTTCTCCATACTGCAATACTTCCTGAATGGACCTGGTTTACAGGGAGCAGAGAGGTAGTATAGGGTTAAGGTGCTTACCTTACGAGGCCAGAGGCGATAGTAGGTAAGGGTGCTTGCCTTTCACACACACTACCGGGTCCGATCCCTGGCATCCCGTATGGTCCCTCAAGTCCATCAAAACTGACTCTTGAGGGGCGGGGCGATAGCACAGTGGGTAGGGTGCTTGCCTTTCACGCGGCCAACCCGGGTTCCATCCCCGGCTTCCCATATGGTCCCCTTAGCACTGCCAGGAGTAATTCCTGAGCAAAGAGCCAGGAAGTAACCCCTGAGTGTCGCTGGGTATGACCAAAAAATTAAAAAATAATAAAAAAAAGACTGACTCTTGAGTGCAGGGCCAATAGTAACTCCTGAACAATGCTAGATGTGATGACCCTCCCCCAAAATAAATGGTGCTTGCCTCGCGCAGAGCCAACTCAGATTCGTTCCCTAGCACTTGTAAGATTGCCCCCCATCCCTTTATTGCAGGTTGATCTGTGAGCACAAAGCTAAGACTAAGCCTTGAGTACAGCTGGGTATGGCCCCAAGCTGGAGTTAGGTTACGGATGGGTACAGCAGGTAGGATGCTTGCATGTGGCAAACCTGGTTCTATCACAACCACCTCATATAGTTCCAGGTGTGGCCCCTGAGTGCAGAGACAGGAATAAGCCCTGTGCATGCCAGGTATAGCCCTCCCAAAATTTTATTTATTTATTTATTTATTTATTTATTTATTTATTTATTTATTT
>JAJIBD010020610.1:0-16363 GCA_021461705.1 Cryptotis parvus | reverse complement strand
GGTTGGGTCATCAGGACCCTATCTTGGGTGAGGACCACCATATTGTTTCTTCGATCAGCATCATCTTGACTCTAACGTTCAATTTTCTCATCAGTTTTTTAATTTTTTGGAGATAGAACTTTCTTACAGGAGCAGAGAAAGCACAAACATATAACGTTAATCAATTCTGTTATAAGAGACACTCAGTGGTTATAGAACTTTTTCCACATTCATATTCCAATAAGGAGTTATCCATCTCAAGGAATCAAGTGAGATATATCTTTTTTAAGCCTTAGCCTAAAAGAATCTTTGATTGTAAAACCCCAGAGAAGTGGTGGATGGGTCCAGAACGAATTCTTCCTTTGCATTTGTAATGAATGTCGCTTGAAAAAAAGCCAAAAAAGTTAGAAAATGGCTGCTGTGACCTCCGTTTTATTCCCTGCTGCCCTTCCAGCTTCTCCAGACCACTTATGAGTCTTTGCTAGCTGTGGGTAGCTTCAAATTTGACCTTCTGATGAGAACTGGAGGACCAGCATATTTCTCACTCACCTATTATTGGCCTGAGACTTTGATCTTGCTCAGGACAACAACATGTGGCACAGACCAAAGCCTCCATACTGCTTCTAACAGGCAGGATTTCTTGGAACACATTATCTAAGTGTAAAGCATTTACTTCTCTGGCTGGAAGGGAGTCAATGAATCTCAAGAGAACTACAGCAACTTCATTGTCCTTGGTGCCTGCTCAGCGTAACTTTTTTGCAATCCAATAATGGACATAATTAGGATAGCAAAAACCTGACAGAAATGAGCAAAGAACCATTATCTACCAGGACTTAAGGGTGCCCTAGATGCAAAAGCAAGTGCAATAGGTCAGAGGGGAAAAAATTAATCCATGGGACTCGTGAGGAAAGTTCATTCTGAACACCCAATAGCATCATAGAACTAAAAGGACAAAGTCCTTATTCTCTTGTGTTGGATATGAATAGCTTGTTTTAGTGTCCCGAATCACAACGTGTTGGTGCCAGTCTGCTATCTGTGCTAGTGCTAAGGTTTTATTTTACAGAAATTGAGACGGGGATATCTTGCCTAATTCCTTTCTCTGTTATTTGTGAGAAGCTTATACTCTTTTAGCTTTCTAAAAGATGATCATCTTGAGGTTGCCTAGGTAACTACCAGCTAGTTCACCGCTGAAATTTGGGGGGCCTGAATTCTAGAAGTTGGGGGGTTTGTCTCGGAGAAACAATAGTCTTTTGTGGAAGAGCAGGTATCGATGGCCTAGCGGCTACAGAACAGGAGACAACACTATCGTGTCCAGCAGGATCTCAAACTCTTGTTTGGTGAAATAAAGTTTTAGGAAATATAGTTCTTAAGAGCTCATGCACCCATCATAACTGACTTATACCAAAAAAATTATTGCAAAGGGAAGTTTAAGAAGAAAACTAGCTACAAACTCAAGAGATTTCCTGGGATACACATGGCTTTGTGTAAGCATGATTATATTATGGGAAAGTATATTTTTATACTCTAAAATTTTATGCATGTTTTACCAAGGAGATAACACATTCAACGCATGTACCAAGGAGCACATGCGTTGAATGCGAGAGGCCTTGGTTTGCTCTCTGGCACATGCTTTCTGCAGCGATTTCTGGGAGAGACTCTCGAGCAGAGAGAGGCCAGGGGGTAGCTTCTAATTCAACACTAGCTATGATTCCAAACTGTCACTCCAAAGTTATATGTTTTTAAGAAAAATCTTGTTGCCTAAGATCGATTCTTAATTCTGTGATTTATTAAATTTATGACATGCATCATTTCCAAAAGAAAACTGAGTATCAACTTAGAAAAAAAACCACACAATTCTATTTATGCCAAGCACATGATATTCGTCAGCTAATTATGGGCTCATTTCCTTCATAGAGCCACCCTGGAACATGCAGCGCATGATCTGGACAATAGACAATAGACAGCATGAGGTACAGGGTCTTACGTGTGGCAGGAGAAGTGCTGCCTTCTTTTTAAAGAAGGCAGAAATTTGCTTTCTTAGAAGATAGAGACAGGGATCCAGTCTCCTAATAAAAAATTCTGATGATGATGATGATGATGATGATGATGATGATGACGTGATGATGATGATTACTGTTTTATGTGTTGTGTATGAACCCAAGTCTCCTGAATGCAAGGCATATACTTTTCCATTAAGCCACATCCCTGGTCCCATAGAAAACACTTAAATATATAAGAAAAAAGTGGGGAAGAGAGAGAGAAAGAGACAGACAGACAGACAGACAGACAAGGTCCTTTATTTTATTCTTTTGATTTTGGAGCCATACCCAGGAGTGCTAAGGTCTTACTTCTGGCCCTGTGCTTAGGGATCACTTCCCTGATGCCTCTTGGGGACCATATGGGTGTCAGGGATTAAAACTGGGTGGGACCATGTGTAAGGCAAGTGCCTTACCTCAAAAAAAAACCTTTCAAATAGATTTGACTTGTTTTAAACATAGCACAAGAAAACTGCTTATCTAGAAACAGCAAAATTTTGTCTTATTTTTAAATATCACTTGATCACTTGAATCCCATTATTCATTGATTTCCTCGAGCGGGAGCCAGTAACATTTCCATTGGACCCTATCACGTGCCAATGTAGCCCAATGGCATCTGGTTGCTTCAGGAATATGAAGAGACTCAAACTGTTTGTTCAGGGTCTTGACAAAGAAGTCTGACCATCTTGTAGGTGGGGGGCCACGTGATCCTTTGACATCCTGTGGGATCCAGTCAGTAACAGCTCTAGTCCAGGGGTCGTCTCCAAATCGCATTACATGTCCAGCCCATCTGATTTTCGATGCCTTGGCAAACGAGACAGCATCCCTGATTTTGGAATAGTGACAGAGGTCAGAACTCTGGATTCCTTCTCTCACTTGAGTGAGGCATGATATTCCAAGCATAGCTCTTTCGATTCCTCTCTGGGAGACCCGAATAGCATTCTCATCCTGCTTTCGTAGGGCCCAGGTCTCTGAGGCATATGTTAATGCAGGGGAGAATGGTGGAGTTGAAGAGATGTGCCCAGAGCCAGAGGTTCTTTGTCCTTTTAGCTATTTCTTCGATGAATATATATATATAATCATTTTACTTTTCAAGTTTTCCATCTGCAAATACAAAATCCCTTAGAATGTATAAGGAAAACTAGTATTTTCAAAGCATTCAAATATGCCAGGCATTTGGTTGGAAATTTTAATATAGCATTTAATTCTCACAGTAACCCTGGGAAATATATGGTTAAGAGCTAACTCATAGAATGCATTATTGTGTTGTTTCTAGTTATATAAGAAAATAGTTTATAAAAAAAGAAAATAGTTTATAAAGTTGCAATGTCTTCATTTCAAAATAAAAATAAAATAAAATTAGGAAATGTAGATTCTTTTTCTCAAAGAATAAGATCTTATCACTGTTAAGCCATCTTGAAAGATTTTAACAGTAACATGATATCATAAAATTTTATCTGAGAAAGAGAACTAAATGGTAGTATTTGTTCTAAAAGTGAAAATTGGTGTGTGTCATCTTGAGGTTAAAATTTGAATGGCAAATATAATGCATTAAATATTATTTATAATATAGATGTAGTATATACCATAGTGAAATTTCAAACTATTCCTATAGGTTTGTGGCTTATTTGTATTGAAGATTACATTTCCCAGTGTTAATATTTGCTCAAGTGATAATATTCTACTAGAATCCAAGAGTACAACTATGAAGTTATATAAAGGTCTCTCAGCAGTGTTTTCTGCTAAATTGCAGGTTTTAACATTGAAAGTACTGATGAAAGAGAACAAAAAAATCTGTTCAATTTCTGAAATGATCACCAAATCCCTGAAGTATTGGTGCTCATTCTTTCTCCCTGAGGTCATTTTTATATAAGTGTATAAACATATGGGGAGTACCCTGGCAACCACCCAGAGCATGGCGGCCAAGAGTCACCCAACCACATTCCACAGCCGTTACTCCACCCTGAGCATCCGGAGCTCAGAACTCACTCTTCCCTTCCACAAATGTGGAAACACTAATTTCTGATGTATATCTAATAAAATATATAATGGGGAGGAAAAGAAAACAACATTAAATATAAATTTGAAATCCTCCACAGATTTGGTGACTCATCAGTTAAAAGGGCAGAATTCATCGTGCATTTTGGAGTTATTCAAATTGGAAATCGCCCACAAGAAAGAAAAATACCTAGGACATCTCCTAATCGATGAGTGGATTGATTGAACTGATTTGTGCTGAAGTCTTAAAACAACATCTGCTGGCCACTTGCCTTGTACATAACTGACCAGGGTTCAAGTTTTAGCATTTCATATGGGCCCTTAACCCTGCCCAGGAATAATCCCTGAGCACAAATCCAGGAATAAGCCCTGAGCACCCTCAAGTTAGGCGCCCAAACCAGTAAAGTAAAACAGCACTCTATTTAGGGGTTGAAGTGACAGTCGAGGAAAGTAAGGTGCTTGCCTTGCGAGTGGCTGATCCCAGTTCAAACCCCAGCACTGCTTGTGGTCCCCTGAGTCCTGCCAAGAGTAAGCCCCGAGCACTGCCTTGTGTGTCCCCCCAAACAAATAACAACAACAATAATAAATTGACATCTTAACAGTGTGTCCTCGCGATTTGATTGTGAGTGCTAGAAAGCTAAAATCTGTTCAGGATCCGGAGGACTGCACCTCGCTCAGTGAAGACACTTCAAAGCAATCCTGCACCACTGCTGATCCAAGGCTGGCTCCGCTGGGAATTCTTCTAGGAACAAATTGTTTCAACGTGTGGCATGCCATTCCATCCAAATGACACTTCCTGTGCAGAATATATTTGGACATGATCTTCCCTACACTACAAGAGTTACTTCAATAAATGTGATCTCCAAATGTCTAGGCAAGAGCAAGTCTATTCCAGACCAAACTGCAATGAAATTTCTTGAATGTCTGTAGACTGATGTTAAATTTTGTCATCAATGTATATGGGGGGCGGAGTGATAGTCCAGCAGGTAAGGCATTTGCCTTGCATACGGTCAACCCGGGTTCAAACCCCGGTGTTGCAGGACTCCTCTAAGGGTCTCTGTATCTGCTCTGAATTGCCGCCTGCAAATCACTTCGTAGATAAGGGGGTAGTCTAAATGTGGCAGTTTATCTGACCATGTATGCTGTACTAGCTGGTATAAATATTCTCCCATGCTACCACAATCATCGTGGGACTAGCTAGATCTTACCAGCATATTAGCCTGGCCACGTAGGATCCCTAAGTAATTAGACCAGAGAGAAATGCTGTTTGCTTCCAAGCAAACAAGCATGGCTCCCTGATATACTCAAAGGCAACTAAAATACAAAACTACAATGAAGTAGAAGAGAACTTGTGAAGGCTTGGAGAAATATTTAACTGGCATTAGTATCAGTCTTTGGTACAGAGACATGCCATCTCAGAAACCCCCTTCTCTACCCTATAAAGGCATTTCCAGGCAGACCTTGGCTCAAAACATTAGCATACAAAAGGGCCTAGGTGAGGTGCAGGGAGGGATTACCTAAGGGCATTTGACCCTCCCTGCTTTCCATAACAGTGGGAGGAAGGTCTGAGTTGCAGGGGTATAAAACTAGCCTGCTTTCTCTTTCACACGCTTCTTTTTGGGCTCTCTCTTTGTGAGTGCTCACCCTTTCTTTGGAGTCTTGTCTTCTTCTCCTTTTACAGGGTCTTTACACGTGGTGGCCGCCATCTTGGCCTACACGTGGCTGGGGTTCTAGCCTGGAATCCTAAGCACCGGGCTTTTCCTTTTGCTGATTTGTATGCCTGAACCTGTGATAAGTAAAGCCTTTTAAAACTGCATCGGATTCCTGAGTTTTCATCCATTCCTCGCCGGCCGCGAGGTAGAAGGGAACTCGCTTCCCGGCACTGTCGGGGACCCCGGCGGAGCTCCCGACACCCCAGTATCCTATGTGGTCCCCTGAGCACTGCCAGGAGTAATTCCCTGACTGCAGAGCCAGAAGTAATCCCTGAACATTGCTGGGTGTGACCCAAAAAGCAAAAAATAATGTATATGAATATTCTAGTGAGGTTATACTAATGGCGCTTTTTCATTTTTTGCTCTATTCTCTCATGAATTCATTCATCAATTTTTTTTCTTTTTGGGTCACACCCGGCTACACTCAGGGATTATTCCTGGCTCTGCACTCAGGAATTACTCCTGGCAGTACTCAGGGGGCCATATGGGATGCCGGGATTGAACCCCGACCGGCAAAGGCTGGCCACGTGCAAAGCAAACGCCCTACCCGCTGGACCATTGCTCTGGCCACACATCGATTTCTTTGAGTTCCCACCTCTGCCAGGCACCAAAGTAAAGCATTAGGGGAAAAGAAGGCTCTATATGCACTGCATTATGAAAATTAAGCAATTTTCCATATTCTGGTTGAGAACAAATTTTATATAGGAAGCTATAGAAGAGGCACCAACTACATTTAGGTATATTTTTAAACCCACAAATATTATTTTTTAAATTGCAGCAACTTTGAATACTCCAAACCCATGAGTATTTCTTGTTGGTTGGAAATTGTGACACATAATGCTTCAGAATAGCGTGGAGAATGGTTGGCCTTTGTGTATCACTTGTATCACTTGTCTTCCCGTTGTTCATCAATTTGCTCAAGTGGGCGCCAGTAATGTCTTCATTCGTCCCTGTCCCATGCTACTGTAGCCCATCGGCATCTGCTCACTCCAGGAACATGAAGAGCCTCAAACCATTTGTTCAGGTCATGGGACAGAGGTCTATTATTTTACTGGTTTTGGCATATTGAATACAACACGGGTAACTTGCCAGGCTCTGCTGTGTGGATGGAATACTTTCAGTAGTCAGTAGGCTCTCAGTTCTTGCATTTACTGAAGTACGGCACTGCCGCAAAGCACCAGTGCACAACGGGAGAGCTGATAGCAGCTCTTCCCCGTGCATCTGTGTCTCTGATTCATGGCCAACAGCCTGGGTGCAGTTCGTGGACAGGTTCACTGGGTCTCCCAGATGGAACAGAGGGTGGGGAAGGTGACCCAAGCTCCATGTCCATGAAAGCCTGTTGACTTTAGCCACTGAGACCAGCATAGATGGCTTTTTTTTTTTTTTTTTTTTTTTTTTGCTTTTTGGGTCACACCTGGCGATGCTCAGGGGTTACTCCTGGCTTTTCGCTCAGGAATTACCCCTGGCGGTGCTCAGGGACCATATGGGATACCGGGGATCAACCGGGGCCGGCATGGGCCAGCCGCGTGCAAGGCAAACGCTCTACCTGCTGGACTATCACTCCAGCCCCCAGACCAACATATCTAGGTTTGAAATAGGCTTCTCTCTAAGATGGGGCTCTGACGAGCAGGAGGAATATAATTTCTCAGTGATTTGTTTCCTTTGTGTGCCTGGACAAAATTCTACAAAGCAAAACACTCAGCATCTCAGTGAGCATGCACCAGTAGTAAGTGGAGTGGGTCATGTATCCAGGATGGAGCTCCTGGCCTGTACATGCTAGGCTTGAGCTCATTCCCAGGAAGGACTCTCTGAGCATCAGTGCTTTGTTTAATGCACATAAACTGGTTTCTAGCTTCCAGTGCAGCTCCTAGAGAACAGCGTGTGCGAAGTAAGCACCCTGTGCAAGGCATGGGAGAACAGGCTTTCCAGCACAGCCTTATTCTTTTTTTTTTTTTTATTATACCACCGTGAAACATACAATTACAAAGGTGTTCATAATTGGTTCTTGGTAATACAGTATTCCAGCACCCATCCCTCCACCAGTGCCCCATTTCCACCACCAATGTACCCCACCCCTCCCGCCCACCCCCCAGGCTGCCTTAATAGCAGGTACCCCTGTTTCCTCTCTTTCTCTCTCTGTCTCTCTCTCTGTCTCTGCATCTCTCTCCCTCTTATTTTACACATTGTAGCAGCCTTATTCTTATTCGGAGAGTGGTGGGACCACTCCCATCAGTGCTCAACAGACACACCTGGCAGTGCTGGGGACCATATTTGGTGCCAGGGATTGAAGCAGGATCATTTCATACAAGGCAATCTTTTTTTAAACACTGCCATGATTAATTTTCCTTGTCAACTCAGCATGGTTGTGACACTAGATATTTGATCAACTGTTACTCTAGATGTTGCTCTGAAGGTTTTTCAGATGAGGTAGATATTTAAATTATAGACCAAGTAAAGGAGATTACCACCCAAATGTGGGCTACATCAATCCATTGAGGATTTTTATTTTTTACTTTTTGTGTGGGGTTTATATATTTTCTAACACACTCAGCACTGCTCCAGGGACTACTCCTGGTTCTGAAGCTGGGGCCCTGAACCTGGGCCTCCCACATGCAAAGTGTGGACTCAGTCCATTGAGCTTTTATCCAGCCATGAATGCTATAATAGAACAAACTGTCTCTCCCATATGCAATACCAACACACACACACCACACACACACACACACACACACACACACACACACACAAAATGAAATGGAGTCAGAGGAAAAACCGTGAGTAACTGACTAGCTTGAGGTCTTGACCAGGTGTCTCTCTAGGGCCCAAAGTAAAGCAAGAAAGGTTCCTCAACGAGGGCCCAGTCTGCTTCTTAAAGGGACCGCCACATTTCTGCCTCTCCCCACAAACTGACTCCAAAAATAGCAACCTTTCAAGTACCCCTGAACAACAGGCTCAGATGTCAACAAAACTGCATCTGCATCTAAAAGGTGGTAAAGGTGTGTATTATGGACTGGGGCCGGGCTGAGGAGCCAAAGAGGAGCCTGTGCCTGTAGGACGCCCACAGTCAGGATCAAGGGGAGTCTGGTGCATGTAGGACCGCTCCGTCTGCAGCAGTGCATTGGAATTAAAAATTTTTTTTATTATACCACCGTGAGACATACAATTACAAAGGTGTTCATAACTGGTTCTTGGTAATACAGTATTCCAGCACCCATCCCTCCACCAGTGCCCCATTTCCACCACCAATGTACCCCCACCCCCTCCCGCCCACACCCAGGCTGCCTCAATAGCAGGTAGCCCCAGTTTCCCCTCTCTCTCTCTCTCTCTCTCTCTCTCTCTCTGTCTCTGCATCTCTCTCCCTCTTCTTTTTACACATTGTGGCTAGCCCTGCAGATATTTAGCGTTTATCACTTAAGTCTCTTTGTGTATATTCAATGGTGAGTTTTAGTCTGCCATTACCATTTCCCACACTTAGTAAAACACTGGTATCTATTTATATCCTATTAATGAATGCAGTCATTCTATATCTGTCCTTTTCCTTCTGACTAATTTCACTCATATGATAGTCTCCATGTCCATCCATTTGCAGGTAAATTTCATAATTTCGTCTTTTCTGACAGCTGCATAGTATTCCATAGTGTAGATGAGCCACAGTTTCTTTAGCCAGTCCTCTGTTCTCGGGCATTTAGCTTGTTTCCAGATTCTAGCTACTGTGAATAGCGCAGAGATGAATAAAGAAGTACAGATGGTGACAGAGAGAAAATGTCTGCCATAGAGACAGGCTACAAGGGCAGGTGGGGCGGAAACTGGGACTTACATGGCAGGAAAAGTTCATTGTTGGCAGTGAAGGAATGGGGGTTGGAATACTACATGTGTGAAACTCAATCATGAGCAACTTTGTAATTGTGCATCCCATGATGATTCAATTAAAAAATAAATCATTTCAATTAAAAAATATGTTTTTTTTTTTGATTTTGTTTGTGATTGTTCTGAGGCCATACCTGGTTGTGCTTACTCGTGACTCTGCTCAGTGGTCAGTCCTGGTGGACTCAGGGGACCATGTATGTGCCAGGGATTGACCCTAAGACTGCCACCTGCAGAGCAAGTGCCTAAACTCCTGTATTACCTCTCTAGCCCATTTCTTTTTTATTATTGTTATTAATGAAAGCCATGATTTCAGTTGGAATAAGGAGAATGACAACTTTAACTTGGTCTGGCAGAAAAAATGCTAGTAGTTATACAAGATAAATATTTATATCTTGAGATAGGATTTTATTTATCTAGTTTATATCTTGTATATTTTATATCTGAATTATAGCTACAGGGATATGCAAGAAATATCCTTATTTGTTCGGAGCTGCAGTCTAAGTTTTTTGAGAAAAAAAAGTGAAATGACATGTTGGTAATAGAAAACTCCCGTGAGAAAAATAGTAAGAAAGCTGCAGGGTGAGTTTCCCAGTGCTGGGAAGCTCCTTGAGCTCCTGAACAGGGAGCTCATCTGGGGCTTGGGTGTCAAGGTTGGGGGTGAGAGGTAAGAGTCTGGGAGCCAAGGCCAGAGCGATAGCCCAGCGGGGGGGGCGTTTGCCTTGCACGCGCGGCCTATGCTGGCCTGGGTTCGATCCCCGGCATCCCATATGGGTCCCCTGAGCACCGCCAGGAGTAATTCCTGAGTGCAGAGCCAGGAGTAACCCCTGAGCGTCGCCGGGTGTGACCAAAAAAAAAAAAAAAAGATTCTGGGTGCCAACAAGTGAGTGGCAGGAGGAGGGACCCTTTACCTTTGAATGTTTTGTGATCCAAACCCAACAGCCTGCGGGCGCGGTGGGATGCAAACTGAACCCTCCCGAAACGTCGTTCCCTCTAATAAGCTGGACACAGCAAACTGACTCCAGCGATTAAGCGTCCAGCATTCACAGAAGAGCATGTGTGCGCGCACACACACACACACACACACACACGCACGCACACGCACATGCACACACACTCCTTGCAATTGCTACCTCATTTATGACTACTGAACAGGGACTTACTTTTTTTCAGGTTTTTGCGGGTTCAGTCTGGGTATTCCCAAACACCCTCTGCCTCCTATCAGAGACTTTCTGCGTTTCATTAGAGCCGTTTTATTCTTTATTGTTTCTAGGCAATGAGCCACGGGAGTACCTGTTTCCCTACTGTTCCCCCCAAACGGAAGCACATGGAAGGCACTTGGTAATTAATTTTCTGTATAAATAAATAACGATTAGGTAATTGGCCTGCGTCTTGGTCCGTTGCCTCCATCTGAGGCCAGAACCACCTGCAACTCAGTTGAGGAAAGGGTCTAGGTTTATTCGCCTATCACGGTCTCCAACAAAGCAATTTGACAAACGTGGTGTGAAGCCACTTCCTGAAAGCGGGGTGGGGTATGGTCTGGGCCGCTGGAGGCCGTTTCAGGGACTCATTTTCGAGGACTGAACATGTGGGCCTCCAAATTCACGCAAATTCCACGGCAAGGCTCATACGTCCAGGGGGAGTCTGGGAGAAAGACGCAGGCACAAGGGGAGGGGTCTGAGGCCTGCGGAGAAGCTTCAGGCAGAGCCTGGAAGACCGAGTCTGAGCTTTCGGGATCCTCAGGCCCAAGCCCTGCACTTCTCCTAAGTGGCCCAGCTGCACATCAGCTACTCCTGATAGGAGGCATGGTTGTGCATCCAGCACTGAGCCAGCTGGATCAACTCTTATCCGCCCTACCCATCACCAAGACAGGCCACTTCCGAGGACAGGATACTGTTGTGATGTAACTAAGCGAGTGCGTCTTATGAGGCCCCTTTTCCTCCCAGCACCCCAGCTGTGTCCCACAGCTGATTTGGCATCTTCTCTGCTTCTTGGATTAAGAGGAAACACTTCCATGAAGTAACACCCTGACAAATAGCAAAGACACAGCCAGGTTTGTCCCTATTCCAGGATACCGCTGGTCAGTTCTCCACTGGACGCCCTTTCAGTCTTTGCCCAGGTCCATTTGGACTTGAAATTTGGAAGTGACTCACATTTTCACCTTGGGGTCCCCCCTTGCTAGCTCTGGTGTGGACCCTGAGACCTCCCCACACTTGGGTCATCCAAAGTAAAGGTCTTGTCCTAGCTAGAGTCCCTGACCTGGCTAATGCTAGGTCCATGGGAGAGGAAGATCTTTCACCGAAATTCCTCTTTCCACTGTTTCCTACTGATGGACTAGGAAAATGCTTTATCTCCAAAGTTAAAGTGTCTCGATTTATAGTCTTTATCTCTTTACTTTTTTTCAAGCGTACCCTGTCCTTACCCTGTCCATTATAGTCACTTGTATCACTTGTACACTTGCTTCCCATTCATCATCGATTGGCTCGAGCGGGCACCAGTAACATCTCCATACATCCTGTCACATGCTAGTAGAGCCCAAGGGCATCTGCTTGCTCCAGGAACATAAAGAGCCTCAAACCATTCCATCAGGTCATGGGAATGAGGTCTATAAATGTTACTGGTATTTGGCATATCAAATACGACACGGGTAGCTTTACAACATTAAAAATGTTCATATAGAATGATTTTATTGTGATGAAATACACCTTAGGGTTGTGGAGAGCCAAGTGATTAAGTGGCTGAGTGCATGCATAGCATTATGAAGCTTGAGTCGAATCCCTAGTACTTATACTTTTGATTGTGACCTCTATAAGAATAATTAGGGGTAGAATGGGTAGTGGGTAGAGCTTCCCTTGCATGTGGCAAACTGGAGTTTGATCCCCAGCATCCCAAAAGTTCCCCAAGAACTGCCAGGAGTAATTCTTCAGTGCTTAGTTATGATAAACCAGGAGTAATCCCTGAGCACTGCTGGTTGTATTCAAAAAAAAACAATACAGACAAAAACAGTCATCCTATTGTATGTGAAGTTGTGTCTTCTTGTGGTTTTAAATTACATTTTGCTAGTGATTACTGGATTTTCATGTACTTTTTGGTACATGAAAATTTGTTTATCTTTTTTTCAGGGTCTCACAGATGATGTATTACTGAGTTGGCAATCAGGTACAGAAGCCAGAAGGAAAACGGATTCTGTAATCAAAGATGATTTCAGGCTTGAGCTACGAGATTCTAGCGGCTTGCACAAGCACACATGGCTCTCCCTACAGACCCCGCGTGGTTCTTCTCCAATGCCTCCTCTTGGGATGCCGGGGATCGAACCCGGGCCGGCATAGGCTGGCCACGCGCAAGGCAAAAGCCCTACCAGCTGGACTATCGCTCCGGCCCTCCAGTGCCTCCTCTTGGAGTTGCATCTGATCTTATTCCCAGTTTTCATTGGAATGCATTGAGGAACTGGTAGATTCTTTTGTTTCTTGGCCAGGAACCGTCTGATCCTAAAAAGTCTTGTGGGAAAACATGGCGAAGAAGAGCCACGTTTGCAGAGCAACGGTGGCGGAGAACAGGAGAGAAAGCGTTCATCTTCTTTTGAGAAATATCCAAGTCAGGCTTTTTTTTTTTTTCAGGTGGGTTAACCTGTGGTTAACTCCTGGCTCTGTGCTCAAGGGTCTCTCCTGGCAGTGCTCAGGGGATCATCTGGTGCTGGCGGTAGAATCAGGATTGGCCGAGATGGCTCAAGGAAAAGGGCCTTAACCACTGCTTTCTCTCTGGGGCCCTCAACTTCTTTTGCTCATTAAAATATGAAACAACTGTACTGCCATTCAAGAAAGCTTGTTTTAAAACTTCTTTTGTGTCTGGTCCCCTGAGCACCGCCAGGAGTAATTCCTGAGTGCAGAGCCTGGAGTAACCCCTGGGCATTGCCAGATGTGACCCAAAAGCAAAAAAAAAACTTCTTTTGTGTATGTATTTTTGGTTATTGCTTGGGGTTGCTCCTGACAGTGTCTGGAGGATAGAATGAACTGATCAAATCTGGGACTCCTGCACATAAAGCCCGTGCTCTAGCCTAGCACGCTATTTCTCTGACCTCTTATATATTATATATATATATATATATATATATATATATATGTATGTATTTATTTATTTTTTGGCTTTTTGGGTCACACCAGGCGATGCTCAGGGTTATTCATGGCTCTGCACTCAGGAATCACTCCTGGCAGTGCTCGGGGATCATATGGGACGCCGGGATCAAACCCGGGCTGGCACAGGCCGGCTGCATGCAAGGCAAACGCCCTACCTGCTGGGCTATCGCTCCGGCCCCTATATATATGTTTAATTTATCCTATCAGTTTATTGTCCCTTAACTATAGGGAAAAAATTGGACATCTGACATGTATTTGGCTATGAGATATATAGAGAGAGAGATAAACACTATATATATGCACACTATATATATACACACTATATATATATATATATATATATATATATACATACATACATACATACATACTATACACACACTTCCCCCTCATCAGAACTCCACCCAGCAGACCATTTATCATAGCCCGGCTCATGCGGCCGCCTGCGGCTGCACAGTTCATCAATAAATGCTGGATTTAGAGATGACTACAAGAGTATGCTAACCGCACGACAGAGCCTGGCAAGCTACACGTGTCATATTTGATATGCCAAATACCAGTAACAATTATAGACCTCATTCCCATGACTTGATGGAATGGTTTGAGGCTCTTTATGTACCTGGAGCAAGCAGATGCCCTTGGGCTCTACTTGCATGAGACAGGTCATATGGAGATGTTACTGGTGCCCGCTCAAACAAATCAACGATGAACGGGAAGACAGTGATACAGTGATACACACACACATACAACATTTACTCCTTATATATTTGGGCAGTGCAATGAAACCGTACCATGACTACCTACCAAGTGGCTGAACCTTAAAACGCTGCTCAGCTAAAGCTGAGGGAGCCATAAATCTCACGTCAAGCTGAAATAGAAGCTGATGTTCCCCATCACACATTAAACTTATGGAGTATGAAAAATAGATGATGTTATTAAAATTATAATTAAGATTTTCATTTTACCCTTCAATATTTTAGTAACCAATATTTCAAAGTCCGGCACGATAGTGTAGGCACAACATTCATCAATGCTGTCACCCATGAAGCAACCCTTATGGTTACTGCACTGCTTATTCGTGAGACTGATCGTCATCTGCACATCTGCACAATGGCATGGATGAGGATTTTCTGCACCACATTCCCCCCAAGGTTCTGGGTGCCTAAGAGTGTGGGAAATCTCCAAAACGCCTGTGTGCAACCACCAGAAAATGACGGGCAAACCGTGACAAGCTTTTGTTTTGCTTTAGGGCCACACGTGGTAGCACTCAGGGCTTACTCCTGGTTCCACGCTAAGGGATCACACCTGACGAGGGTTGTACTATTTTTCTGGCCCAACTACACAAGCTTTCGGACGACACTGTTTTTAGAGCTGGGTCACACCGGGTGGTACTTGAGGACCGCCGTAGTGCTGGAATGAAAAGCCACGACCCCACAGGTAAAGCATGTCGGAGCCCTCTCCCTGCTGGTCACGTTCCTTAATTTCATGTTTAGTTTCTATGGCACAAATATGTCATTTTTAAAGATATACTTGCTGAATACATGAAAAGGAGTATGTTGGAATACCCACTTTGTCTTTAATGCTTTTTTCCCCAACGTTCACATGCTTTCACGTCTGTTTGGATGGAAGGTAATTACTACTAGTACTGTGTGTGTTGTTTAGGAGGGTTTTTCCTCCTTGTGAAATTAGATCGCAATTGATTTGAATTCACTATCATGAGAAGCAAAATACTTTTCAGCTAGGACTTCTTTTTAAAGACTTTCGGCTTAAAAGGAATTTTTAAAAATGGATTAAGAACCATACTTAATAGTATGGTTCTTGTTGAATTGAGTATAAAATTCCAAAATGATTAGAATCATAATGTAATGTAATCCCCGGCATCCCATATGGTCCCCCGAGCACCGCCAGGAGTAATTCCTGAGTGCAGAGCCAGGAGTAACCCCTGAGCATTGCCGGGTGTGACCCAAAAAGAAAAAAAAAATGGATATGTAGTTAATTAAAAAAAATCATTACTAAAAATCTACTTCTTTAAATTTAAAATGATTTATATTTTAAATTATACAAATAATAAATGTATATTTATTTATAAATACAAATATATTATAAATATATTATATATTTATAAATTATATAAATAATTTATATAATTTTTTTCTTTTTTTGTAATTGTATATCTCATGGTGACATAATAAAATCACTTGATCACTTGATCACTTGAATCCCGTTACTCATCGATTTGCTCGAGCGGGCGCCAGTAACATTTCCATTGGACCCTATCACGTGCCAATGTAGCCCAATGGCATCTGGTTGATTCAGGAATATGAAGAGCCTCAAACCGTTCCTTCAGGGTCTTAACAAGGAAGTCTGACCATCTTGTAGGTGGGCGGCCACGTGATCTTTTGACATCCCGTGGGATCCAGTCGGTGGCGGCTCTAGTCCAGCGGTTGTCTCCAAATCGCATTACATGTCCAGCCCATCTGATTTTCGATGCCTTGGCAAACGAGACAGCGCCCCTGATTCTGGAATAGCGACGGAGGTCAGAACTCCGGATTCCTTCTCTCACTTGAGTGAGGCATGATATTCCAAGCATAGCCCTTTCGATGCCTCTCTGGGAGACCCGAATAGCATTCTCATCCTGCTT
>JAJIBD010020605.1:0-16147 GCA_021461705.1 Cryptotis parvus | reverse complement strand
CCCAAGGGAAAAGGGGATGTTTTTGTATTGAAAATGGTGGTGTGTCGGGGATGTCGCTGGGGTCCCCGACAGTATCAGGACAGAAGTTCTCTTCTACCTCCGAGGGCCGCCAGGGAATGGATGAAAACTCACAAGTCCGGCACAGTTCCAAAAAGGCTTTTAATAGTGCAAAAGCTCTAACACCGCAATCCAATATAATGAAAGAAGTCTAGCTCTGGTCAGAACTTAGGTCTTACAAGAGAGCCCAAGTTTCCCACCAAGAGAGAGAGGATCTCACCCGAAAGGAGTCCTACCCAAAAGAAGGAGCAGGAAAAAGGGAAGGGGCCTCAAGTCAGTCCCCTTATATACACCAAAGTAATCCTATCTGCTGACAGGGAGTGTCCTGTCAACAAAGAACCCTAAACAGCTTATAGAAGGGTGGTGCCACACCCTATTATAGGTATAAACAAAGGATTACACCAAGGACTAATCCCTTCTTCCAAGATATCTCTTTTTTTTTTAAGTATTTTATTATACCACTTGAGATATACAATTACAAAGATATACAATTAAAACGTTCATATTTGGGTTTTGGTCATACAGTGTTCCAGCACCCATCCCGCCACCAGTGCCCATCTCCCACCACCAGCTACCCAGTTCCCACACCCTCCCCAGCCAGCCTCCATGGCAGGTCATTTATTTCTTTCCCTTTCTCTCTTTCTCTTTTCCTTCCCTTCCAGACTATGGATTACAGAACATACATTAAAGGATTGTCATGTGTATCTTTTTGCCTGTATTTAATGCTCAGTTCTAGGTTGGCATTAGTACCCTCGACAATTGTTAGCACACTGTTCCATTTTCTGTCTTACCTAGCCACTGACTCCCACATACTTGTGATAATTTCCACCTTTGACAAGATCTCCTGATACATGTTTCACTTGACCTTGGATATTGGTATCATAATATGTACAAATATATTTATGCCATGCAAATAAATGCAGTCATTCTGTATCTGTCTCTCTCCTGGCTAATTTCACTCAACATAATCTTCTCCATGTCCATCCATTTATAGGCAAATTTTATAACTTCATTTTCCCTAACAGCTGCATAGTATTCCATTGTGTAGATGTACCAAAGCTTCTTTATCCAGTCATCAATTCTAGGGCACTCTGGTTGTTTCCAGATTCTGGCTATTGTGAATAATGCTGCTATGAACATAAAAGTAGGGATGGTGTTTCCGCTGCGTATTTTTGGCTTCCCAGGGTATATTCCCAGGAGTGGTATGGCTGGGCCAAATGGGGAGTTCAATTTCTAGTTTTTGGAGGAATGTCCATATTGTTTTCCAGAAAGGCTGTACCAGCCGGCATTCCCACCAACAATGGATGAGTGTCCCCTTTTCCCCACATCCACGCCAGCACTTGTTGTTCTTGCTCCGAGGCTATCTCTTATGTAAAACACTGGAGAGAGAGTGAGAGAGAGAGAGAGAGGCTGATATAAAGTAATACATCTTTATTTCATGGGTTTCATGTAATCTAGATGAAACTAGAAACTAGAAGGACCACAAAGTCCTTCTTATTAATTATCTGCACCAGGGTGATTCTGAGTATCTTGTTCTCCATATACTGAAAGTGTCACACTCGCCTGCTTGAGAGCAAACTAGTATGATCCTTCCTATGATCTTCCTATATCTCTACGTAACCAGGGTTGTAGTCTCCTGGTAAATTCTAACTGTCCCACACTGGGTGTAATGGGTATGAAGAGGAGCTGTGCCCAATCTAGAAAACATAGAAGTTTTAGTAGATGTATAAGTCAGAAGTTATTCAGAGTCAAGGTGACCTCTGTAACTGCCACACCCTCTATCAGTGTTTACACAGAAGAGATATCTCATTAGAATGAACCTTGGCTTAAGAACATGTAAGTATCTACCAATGTAAGTAGATTAAGCTGTGAGTGGGTAAAACAGCAAAGCTCCCAAACTACCTAAACCTGTCATCCAACAGTGGTGGTGGGGGAGTTGCATTTAAAGTACTACAGAAGGGACTGGGGCGATAGCACAGTGGGTAGGGCATTTGCCTTGCATGCAGTCAACCCAGGTTCAATCTCCGGCATCCCATATGGTCCTCCAAGCACTTCCAGGAGTAATTCCTGAGCAAAGATGCAAGAGTAACCCCTGAGAATGCCGGCTGGTACAGCCTTTTTGGAAAACAATATGGACATTCCTCCAAAGACTAGAAATTGAACTCCCATTTGACCCAGCCATACCACTCCTGGGAATCTACTCTGGGAAACCAAAAAATACGCAGCAGAAACACCATCCCTACTTTTACGTTCATAGCAGCATTATTCACAATAGCCAGAATCTGGAAGCAACCAGAGTGCCCAAAAATCGATGATTGGATAAAAAGCTTTGGTACATCTACACAATGGAATACTATGCAGCTGTTAGGAAAAATGAAGTTATAAAATTTGTCTATAAATGGATGGACATGGAGAAGATTATGTTGAGCGAAATTAGCCAGAAGGAGAGAGACAGATACAGAATGACTGCATTTATTTGCATGGCATAAATATATATATGTACATATTATGATACCAATATCCAAGGTTAAGTGAAACATATATCAGGAGGTCTTGTCAAAGGTGGAAATTATCACAAACGTGTGGGAGTCAGAGGGTAGGTAAGACAGAAAATGGAACAGTGTGCTAACAATTGTCGAGGGTACTAATGCCAACCTAGAACTGAGCATTAAATACAGGCAAAAGGATACACATGACAACCTTTTAATGTATGTTCTGTAATCCATAGTCTGGAAGGGAAGGAAAAGAGAAAGAGAGAGAAAGGGAAAGAAATAAAGAACCTGCCATGGAGGTGGGCTGGGGAGGGGGGGAGGGAACCGGGGACGTTGGTGGTGGGAGATGGGCACTGGTGGCGGGATGGGTTCTGGAACACTGTATGACCAAAACCCAAATATGAACTTTTTAATTGTATATCTTTGTAATTGTAAAAATAAAAAAATTAAAAAAAAGACTAACCCCTGAACATTGTCAGTGTGACGCAAAAAGAAAAAACTAAAATAAAAATAAATAAATAAAGTACTACATAATTGTGTCCTGGAATCTAGATCTGAATCTGCATTTAATAGTTGTGTCTTCTCAAACATACCTCAGGGTTTTGGGAAAGGAGGGAGCCACACCCCTGCAGTGTTCGGGGCCTATTCTGGCTCAGTGCTCAAGGGTCACAGTGGTGTTCAAGGGAGCATGTGGTGCTGGGACCAAACCTGGGTCTCCTGTGAGCAAAGCATATGCTCAACCTATTGGCCTGTCTCTCCAGTCCAGTATTTCTCATCCTCTATGACAGTCAGATTGTTTTGGAAACTGTATTATTTAATGGTGCTTTAACTAAATTAAGTTCTCCTGACTATTGGTCCCATATCCAGCTTGCACTAATTTATGCCCCCAAAAGGAAAATATTGCTGTTCTACTGATGACATACTTCAATATCAATTCTTTGGACAGACTATGATTATCCTAATACCCTGAGAATGGTAATATGATCACCCTGAGTAATTATTAGCCAGACTATGTCAGATATTTTAATTTAACTTTTTTAATAATTTTATTATAAAACCATGAGATATACATTTATAAAGGTGTTCATGATTGGGTTTCAGTCATACAATGTTGCAACACCCATCCCTCCACCAGTGCACATTTACCACCACCAATGACCCTGGTTTCCCCCCCACCTGCCTCTATAGCAGGCACTTTTCATTTCTCTCTCCCTCTCTCTTCTCTTGCACATTGTAGTTTGCAATACATACACCAAGGAGCCATCATGCATGTCTCTATGTCTGCTTTCAATACTTAGTTCTAACATCGCATTTTCATTGCCAACAATTATTGGCAAATTGATCCCATCTCTATCATACCAAGCCTCTGCCCCACACACACTTGTGGTAGATTTCTAGCCTTCACGTGTCCTCCTGGGTTCTCTTTTGCCTATCCATGGATATTAATCTCATATATAATTTTTATATTCCACAAATGAAGTCATTCTATATCATTCCTTTACCTTCTGACTAATTTCACTAAACATGATAATCTCCACATACATCCATTTGTAGGCAAATTTCATGACTTCATTTTACCTGACAACTGCATACTATTCCATTGTGTAGATGTACCACAGTTTCTTTATCTAGTCTTCTGTTCTCAGGAACTCAGGTTGTTTCCAGATTCTGGCTATTGTGAATAGAGCTGCAATGAATACGGAAGTGCACATAGTGTTTCTGCTGTTTGGTTTTTTGTTCTCCAGGGTATATTTCCAGGAGTGGAATTGCTGGGTCAAATGGGATCTCAATACCAAGTTTTTGGAGGAATGTCTATATTGTTTTCCAAAAGGGCTGGACCAGTCGACTATTTCAGATATTTTTATTTCAAAACTTGCCTTAGAAATTTATCTTTAAGAGAATCTTAATACACATCAAGTCTGAAGTTCTCAATTTCTGAACAAAGGTTATCGTGTTTCCTTCTGATAGCTGGAGCCAACATAGATTAAACTCCTGTATTTCTTATGGAAATTTAGTAGTTTTTATTAAGGCCTTAGAATTGTACTCTCGGAAGGGTCCAAAAAAATAATACAGTGGGTAGGGCATTTGCCTTGTATGAGGCTGATCCAGGTTGAAACCCCATATCCTATATGGTTCCCTGAGCCTCCCCGGAGTAATCAGAGCCCAGATCCAGGAGTAAACCCTGGGCACTGCCAGGTGTGCCCCAAAAAAAAAAAGGGTTGAACTCAGGAACAGATAGTGTAATGTTAAGATTTTTGGCTGTATGCAGCCAGCCCTGTTTCATATTCTCAGCAGAGTGTAACTCAAAAGCCACAAAAGAAAAATAGCTCTGCTATTTCTGGAGAACACAGTCCTATTTCCAATTACATGTTCTAGTCTTCAACTTAGTTTGAAGTTCTAATCTGAAGTTCTGAGTTCTAATCTTCAACAAGTTTATCATGTCTCTCAAATTTGCAGCTTCATTTTCATAGCCTAAATCTGTCTTTAAAGCTTGGTTTGTTTAATTCCACAATATATTTAATATTGATTTCATTCATGTCATCTTACTCATTTTTGCCTCCTTTTCTTCTTAGGAAAAACAACATAAAATTACTCAAGCTTCTTGTATCACTCAGAATTCTAATAAGTTCCCTCTGACTAGTGTGCTTAAAGATGAGACAAACCTGCATTATTCTTTAAAAGAAATCCTGCCCATAGAAATTCCACTATTATTTCTGCTCTGTATTACAGGTTCTCTCTATCCAACCAGCATGCGCATTGGTGAGGAGGGGCGTTTGGTTGTGCACTTCAAGACAGCGGCTCAATTCCATGGCTTGTTTGTGCTCTCGCATCCAGGTAAGCCCTGTAACAGTCACTCTTCCAGGAAGCATTCAGCTGTCCAGAATCAACCGTGTTTCTGCTTACTACCTATGAGCTTTGAGGCTCTTAATTTCAAAGACACGGTACAATGTGCAATCAGCTATGTAATGAAGACTTGATTCCTTTATTTGTTTGTTTGTTTGTTTATCTTTGGAGTCTATGTAAGCTTTTAATAAAACAATGGTTGACATGATTTCAAAGAAAATCCTGAGTTCCATTTAAAATAGAATACTTCTTCCATGATAAGTATAGCAATAATTATACCTTTCCCCCTTTGATCACGTTTTCTAAAAAATATATATATAAATAAGGACTATACAATGGGTAGGGCATTGCTTTGCACATGTATGACCCAGATTTGATCCCTGGCATCCCATATGGTCCCCTGAGCGCCGCCAGGAGTGATCCCTGGGTGCAGAGCTAGAAGCAACCTATGAACATTGTTGGGTGTGACCCAAATACCCCAAAAAAGTAATTTTGATAATAATAATTTCAGGGGCCAGAAAGATGGTATAGGGGTAAAAGTACATACCTCAAATGTGGTCACCCTACTGTCACCCCGGACAACCTGGTCCCCTGAGCACTGCTAGCATAGAGACCCTTAGCACCAGATATGCCCTTGAGACCCCAGAAAAATACCAGGTGCCTCCCAAACACTTCTTGGAAGCCACACCACCACCACCAAAATACCAGATGTCAAGTCATTTGTTCAGCCAGTGCTTCTCTGTTCACATATTCTTTTCAGGAGCTATAGAAAACTTTTGGTTAGAGGGGCCAGAGCAATAGAATGATAGCACAGCTGGAAGGGCATTTGCCTTGCATGCAGCTGACCCAGGTTCGATCCCCAGCATCCCATATGGTCCCCTAAGCACCGCCAGTTTTCCTGAGGGGCAGAGCCAGGAGTAACCCCTGAGCATCACAAGGTGTGGCCCAAAAAGCATAGCAACAACAACAACAAAAACCCTTCAGTTATCTTAGCCAGAAGTGGCTCTTGTCTCCCTTCCTCAATGTTCCTCCTTGTTAACTAACTTTATTAAGTATTGGTTATAAAAATTCACTATCTGGTCTGGCTTATGCTTTGAATATCAGCAAGGTGGTCGCTGGAGTCTCATTTGTTATCTTGAATACTTTACTAGTGCCTCAGTTCACATCCGTTTGGAAGGAAAAAAAATCCCTAACAATATCCTTCCTCTTTCTGGGCATGAGGTCTACCAAAGGAGAAAATTTGGCTGAAGCTTCAGGCAGAGAAAGAAGGTTCATTGTGTTTTATGAAATAGAGCTACAAAAAAAGACAGAACTAAAAAGAACCATTCTGTTTCACCGTCATTGGCCTTTCTGGAACAAGAGGATTTCCTGGTCTTTACAGTTCATTTCCAAGGATCTACCTTTCTAATAAACCAAATCTTTGTTTAGACATGATTGTAGGCAATCTAATTAAAATTAGATCCCATTTATAAATTGCCTTTCCAAGCTGTATGGATGGCAAGAGATTGAAGCTTTGGTGTGCAGCTTTGGTGCACAAGGCACGCATTCACGTCAGCCTTTATTGCATGCAGCCTCCCTGGACAGTAGCCCTGACCAATTTGGGCACTTCTGCACAATGATCCTTTGACACAATTATAGGATGGGATAAAACATTAAATTAGGAATCAGAAGAGACACATCCTACTTGTGTGATCTTGGGAGAGTCATACAGTCACTCCCAGGCCAGTTTATTTGCAAAATGAGGATAATTATCACAGACCTACTGCTCTGTATGCTTATTATAAGAATAAAAGCAAGAAGTACATAGTGAAGTACTTAAAAACCTAAACTCTTTTTGTGGGGGCATTGTGGGGTGATTGGGTCATTCCCAGTGGTCAGAGGGTGACCTCTGAAGGGTGTTGGGGTGAATGAATAGCACTGGGCATCAAACTGGGGTCAGACAGTGCGACAAGACAAGCTCCTTCACTCCTGCGCTGCCCTTGAGCCTGAGAACTCTAACGCTTATGCGCTCTGAACCGCCATCACATTGCTGTTCTCGCCACTTTTCTAGCATCCTTCACAAGCTCCATGATCATGTCAGTGGATCACCCAGGCCTCACCTTCTCCCTCCGCCTGATAAGGAGTGAGGCCCACCTACAACCAGCCTGAGCAGCAGTGGAGCTTTGTATCTGACTTTGCAGTAAGTCACTGAGATTATACTCCCCTTACTTTCTTCTCTTGGTGGGGGTGGTGGAGTGGGGGTTGTTACCATGACAACAGGGCTCCTGTCCACACTTGGTCATGATACTCACATACCTCAGTTGTGGAGTTCACCCGGGGTTGCATACTTTTGTTTGTTTGCTTTGGGACCATACTCAGCAATGCTCAGGGGTTACATCTGACTCTGCACTCAGGACTTACTCCTGGACGTGCTCAGGGGACCATATGGGATGCCAGAGATTGAACCTGAACAGCCATGTGCAAAGGAAAATGCTTTGCCCACTGTGCTCTCACCTGCAGGGTTGAACTTTATTTTTTTTTGGGGGGTGTCACACCTGGACATGCTCAGGGGTTACTTCTGGCTCTGCACTCAGGAATTACTCCTGGCGGTGCTCAGGGGACTGTGTGGGATGTCAGGGACCAAACCTGAATCAGCTACGTGCAAGGCAAATGCCCTACCTGCTGTATTATCACTCCAGCCCCAAGGTTTGCACATTTTAATTGCAGGAATTGCACACTTTGTTGAGACCCTGGGGATCCTAGACAGCAGAGATTCTGGGCTAATATGGTGACATGTGAGACAGTGCTGGGGACCGAACTCTGAGTTGTCTTGTCACATGCTTGGAAGGCAGGTTCTCTACCACTGAGCCATCTCCCCAGGCCCTGAAGTTTTATTGAATTTTACTTCCTCTATTTACACCTCAGATACATGTGTGTGAATGTGCGACGCACACACATGCACGCACAGACACACAGCTAGATATTGAATCCAGGCTCTAACACATATAAGGCAATAACTCTATCACTGAGCTATGTTGCCGGGCTTGCTCTGTACTGCAGATTTTCAAAGGATAAACACCAATGTCCTCATTTCTCTTTGAAGGTGCGTGACTACTCAGGGACCTACACTGTGAAACTGCTCCCGTGTACCACCCCGTCCTATCAGGAGTATCGTCTGCCAGTCACCTGCAACCCCAGGGAGCCCATCACCTTTGACCTTGACATTCGGTTCCAACAGGTGTGTCTCATGCACTGTTTTCACAGGACTTGTCCATCCCACTCTGTTAAAGTCACAGTGTATCAATGAAGTGATTTTTTTCATGCAATGACTTTCTTGCATGGTGACATAAGAGAAAGACAGGTAGGAAGAAAGCCAGAGAGATACGATGGAGGAAAAATGCTCCTTCATCTACTATTGGTCCATTCAAGAAAATCCCAAGTATGCGTGGTGTGTTTGTTTTCTTCTATGTCCTCCTGAGCATGCTGTCTGGAAGAGTTGAAGGTTTTCTCTGAGTTTTTCCATGCTTCTCTGCTTTGTTCTTGACATGTGGGACATAAAAATAATAAATATCATATAGTTCATACCACCTCAGAGGACTTGTCATCTGTATGACAAGAAGTATGATGACACCTTTTGTCAAATATCTTGTTCTAGATTGGCCTCCATTCACCATGTTATTTACAAGCCCTTTAACCCAATACACCAGTGAATATGAACTCAGGCAGTGTTATTAGTCCTATTCAAACAAACTTGCTACTTGCCCCTTGTACATTTTCAAAGAGGACAATGTTCCCAAAGGCAATGTTCCAAATCACTAAGTTGGCTTGGTTGGACATGAACATTTCTGTGTGATAATTCGTGTTCTGCTTGTCCGTGTACAGTGACTGTGTATACCTGTGAATGCTATGCTCATGACTCATTTGAATGGATAATGATTTGCACTTGATTACAGGTCAGCGATCCTGTGGCAGCTGAGTTTAGCTTGAACACCCAGATGTATCTGCTCTCCAAGAAGAGTCTCTGGTTGTCTGATGGATCCATGGGATTTGGGCAAGAGAGTGATGTTGCTTTTGCAGAAGGTAACACCTTCCAATGCAAGCCCTGCTTTCTCTGTGCCCTGGGTTTATCTGCTGTCCTCGGCTCTATTGGGAGATAAAAATTATCATTTCACATGTTTATTTTGGGTGGGGAAATTGTTTTGATTTGGGGTCAGTCACCTCCAGCTGGGTGTGCTCAGGGCATATTCCTGGCTCTGTGCTCAGGGATCACTCTGGAAGGCTCAGGGGACAATATTGAATGCCAGCAATCAAGCCTGAGTCAGCCACATGCTGAGCAAGTCAGCCACATGCCAAGCCTATCCACTCTACCTACCCCTCTTCAGCCTTCAAATCTTCTGCATGGTTTTAAGAATATAACTGGTTCCTTTCCAGTTGCTTAGAAATGGGTAGAATCGCTACAAATGGGCGTGTGATACAGGACAATTTTACTGTGAAAAGTGAATTTCTAATTCCTTTATATCTATGACTTTTGAAACAAGTTTAGATATTTTTTTTTTGGTTTTGGTTTTTGAGCCATACTCAGAGATCAGTTCTGGTAGTACCAAAGGGACCCAAGGGTGCCATGATCAATCTCGAGCTAACAAACACAAAGCAAGTGTCTTACTGGCTATACTATATCTCTGTTTCCAAGCCTGGATTTTTTTAAAAAATGACTTGTCAAGTTGTGTAAGAAGTCATTGTGACTGTATGAGATTGTAAATGCCTCAGGGGCAGGAATTTGTTTAAGGGTGCATCCCCAGTGTGCAGCAAAATACTAGCGTGGGAGTGCAGTGTTGACTACCTCTTTCACCGATAATAAAGCTAATCTGACCCTTTATTGAGGCAATTTTAGTGTCACTTTCTCCTACATTAGTCTGTATTATATATTACATGTATCCTGTATGACATTACATGCATACACTATGAATATATTCTATACAAAATTAGCCTTTTCAACTATTTCATTTTAGTGTAAGTGATAACTTCAGTGACTGTTAGTTAGAAGATAAGCCTTGAGGTCAGTTCTACTACTGAGTGACATGTAAGGCTGTCAATAAACCTTCAGTCATTGTGGTGAGTCAGAAGAAAATGGTCTTCAGGGCCGGAGCGGTACACAGTGGGTAGGGCGTTTGCCTTGCAAGCAGCCAACCCGGGTTCAATCCTTGGCATTCCCGTATAGTCCTCTGAGCACCTCCAGGAGTAATTTCTGAGTGAAGAGCCAGGGAGTAACCCCCCTGAGTATTGCCAGGTGTGACCCAAAAAATCAAAAAAAAAGAAAGGAAGGAAGGAAGGAAGGAAGGAAGGAAGGAAGGAAGGAAGGAAAAGGAAGGAAGGAAGGAAGGAAGGAAGGAAGGAAGGAAGGAAGGAAGGAAGGAAGGAAGGAAGGAAAGGAAGGAAGGAAGGAAGGAAAGGAAGGAAGGAAGGAAGGAAGGAAGGGAGAGAGAGAGAAGAGAAAGAAAGAAAGAAAGAAAGAAAGAAAGAAAGAAAGAAAGAAAGAAAGAAAGAAAGAAAGAAAAGAAAGAAAGAGAGAAAGAGAGAGAGAGAGAGAGAGAGAGAGAAAGAAAGAAAGAAAGAAAATGGTCTTCATTTTAATTTATTTTTTAGCTCACGGGCTACTTCTGGCACAATTTTCAAATGTTGCTCCTGAACAGTGCTCTAGTAACCATGTAGTGCCAGAGTCCAGACCCAGTGCTCCAGCTTACTGCGGACCATCCACTTCCTCGAGCCCCTCAAGTGATCTCTGCAGGTCCTGCCATGCTGTCTGAGCTGTGACCAGGAGTCGATTAGATTTGGGGACTAAGACATTTTGTGCCCTATTTTCAGTGTCAAATAGTCACAAATCACATTTCCACATGTTTCAGGTGACATCATTTATGGCCGTGTCATGGTAGACCCTGTCCAGAACCTCGGTGATTCCTTTCACTGCAGTGTTGAGAAGGTGTTTCTGTGCACTGGAGCCGATGGCTATGTCCCCAAGTACAGTCCGGCCAACGCAGAATATGGATGCTTAGCTGATTCTCCTTCACTCTTATACAGATTTAAAATTGTGGTAAGTGGCTTGGCAAAACAATGAAAAAGGTTGAGAGGGTTTTCCCCACTAGATTTAAAATTTTAAATTTAAATTCAAAGTTAAGAGGTTTTTTTTTTTCCTAGATTTAAAAATAGCCACAGCTTTTTAAATGAAACCAAATGGTATGGTATTTGGTTTATATGTAATAGCATGGCATTTATTTGATGGTAGTTCACTCACACAAAAGCATAGGAAGGCTTTCTTTCATGTGCAAAACTCCGGCTTTATCTGTCATCATTATCCTTGTTGCTTAAAGGACAAAAGCTCAGCCAGAGACACAAGCCACCAGTTTTGGAAATGTCCTATTTAATGCTAAGCTGGCCGTGGATGACCCGGAAGCTATTCTCTTAGTGAATCAGCCTGGATCTGACGGTTTTAAAGTGGACTCAACACCACTTTTTCAGGTGAGTCACTTTTTCTGTCATGCACACATGGCATGCAGAAGGCCCCAGTTTGATCCCTAACACCACCTGGACTCCTTGAAAATTGCCAGAAGCAATCCCCAAGCACAGAGCCAGAAGTAGCCCATGAACTCTGCTGACTGTGGCCCCTAAAAAAGCCAAAATATACCAAAAAAGATTTTTAATTCATGTAATCATGCAACCAAAAAAAAAAAAAAAAACAAACAAACAGAAATAATCCCCACAGTATCATTTACAATTTACAATAGCAATATAATCACAAGCTACTTATCTGAATCATCCATTATTTGGGACCATTCATTTATTTTTTTTAATATTTTATTATACCACCATGAGATACACAATTACAAAGATGTTCATAAGATGTTCATGTTTGAGTTTCGGTCATACAGTGTTCCAGCACCCATCCCTCCACCAGTGACCATTTCCCACCACCAATGTCCCCAATTCCCTCCCTCTCCCCTAGCCTGACTCTATGGTAGGTTCTTTATTTATTTCTCTTTCTCTCTATCTCTTTCTCTTTTTCTTTCCTTCGACATTGTGGATTATAATACATAAATTAAAAGGTTGTCATGTGTATCTTTTTGCCTGTATTTAATGCTCAGTTCTAGGTTGGTATTAGCACTTTTTGACAATTATTGGCACACTGTTCCATTCTCTGTCTTACCTAACCTCTGATTCCCACAGTTTGTGATAATTTCAACCTTTGACAAGACCTCCTGGTCCATGCTTCACCTGACCTTGGATATTGGTATCATAATATGTACATATATATATATATATATATATATATATATTTTATGTCATTCAAATAAATGCAGTCATTCTATATCTGTCTCTCTCCTTCTGGCTAATTTCAGTCAACATGATCCTCTCCATGTCCATCCATTTATAGGCAGATTTCATAACTTCATTTTCCTAACACCTGCATAGTATTCCATTGTGTATATGTACCAAAGCTTCTTTATCCAGTAATCTATTCTCAGGCACTCTGGTTGTTTCCAGATTCTGGCTATTGTGAATAATGCTGCTATGAACATAAAAATAGGGATGGTGTTTCTGCTGCATGTTTTTGGTTTCCCAGGGTATATTCCTAGGAGTGGTATGGCTGGGTCAAATGGGAGTTCAATTTCTAGTCTTTGGAGGAATGTCCATATTATTTTCCAGAAAGGAAATACCAGCCGGCATTCCCACCAACAATGGATGAGTGTCCCCTTTTCCCGCATCCACGTCAGCACTTGTTCTTGCTCTTTTGGATATGTGCCAGTCTCTGTGGTGTAAAATGATATCTCATTGTTGTTTTAATTTGCATCTCTCTCATGATTAGTGATGATGAGCATTTTTTCGTATGTCTTTTGGTCATTCCAATGTCTTCCCTTGTTGAAACTTCTGTTCATTTCTTCTCCCATTTTATGATGGGGTTGGTTGTTTTCTTCTTGTAAAGTTCTACCAGTGCCTGATATATCCTGGATATTAACCCCTTATCAGATGGGTATTGGGTGAATATTCTTTCCCATTCTGTGGACTGTGTTTGTATCTTGGTCACTGTTTCTTTTGAAATGCAGAAGCTTTTTAGTTTCATGCAGTCCCATATGTTTATCTTTTCTTCTAGTTGCTTTGTTAGTGATGTTTCACCTTTGAAGATGCCTTTAGCTTCAATGTTGTGGAGGGGTTTTTCTATATTTTCTTCATTATGCGTTATGGATTCAAGTCTAATATTGAGATTTTTAATCCATTTTGATCTGATTTTTTGTGCATGGTGTTATACAGAGGTCCAAATTCATTTTTTTACATGTTGCTGCCCAGTTTTCCCAACACCACTTGTTGAAGAGGCTTTCCTTACTCCATTTTAGACTCATTGCACCTTTATCAAAAATTAAATGATCATGTGTTTGAGACCGACCCATTCAGTCCTGATCTTTTGCCTGTCTGGGATTCCTGCTGTACTAATGGCATTTGATTGGGGCACAGCGAGGCATGTGCAAGGTGAGGTTGTGAACAGCAAACACAGAATGAGACCCCTGGCAAGGCCCGCAATCAAATGAATACACTAACTTATCCCCATCGAAAAGCAAAGACAGGGAAGGAAGTAGGCAGAAATTTAGCATCACACAGCACATAGTATGCATTCCGTAAACTCACGCTACTGTCCTTATTAACTGCTAGCATTATCAGTGCTTTGATAAAGCTGCACAGTGAAGACCCTTTTTTCAGCTCAGAATCTAAATCAAAGTCTGATTGAGAGTTCTATTTTCCTTATTCAAGACTTCCTTCCTTTGGACTTTGCAAGACCATCTTTATTAGAGAGACCTTTGTGAACTGCTGGACTTAGAGGGAAAAGTAATGTGCACAGAGTATAAATCTCTGCTTTCAAAAACTATAAAGTCAAGACAGAACATTCTAGCCTGCAGCTAGATGTTGGAAATAGACACACAACTCTAAGGCGATGATTGGAGCGAATTCAGAGATGTGTTCACATTGAGAATTCTTGGGGAAAGCAAGTATATTTGCTTTCAGGATATTTACTGGAAATTGTCAGACAGAATGTACTCAAAAAATGTGTTAACCTTTAGCCAACCTAACAAGAAAATTAGAATGAAGCACATTTGTCATTCCCGAACTTTAAAACCAAGAAGTTGAAATTGTTTTTTTTTTTAATTTGTAGTTAGCTACTTGATCTCTTAATTCCCAAAAAGTCTTTAAAGGGCCTCAGAAACTTTTTTACTTTTACAGAGGCAGAAAAACTGACTTTTTTCTATGGCCTTAAAAACAACACACAACTGCACATCTTGGAAAAGAATATAAAGAGTCAGGAGCCTAAATTTTAGTCCTGTCTCTACCACTAATGAGTAAAGTATCACTGGGCAATTCATTTAGGTTGTGTGTATTATTTTTACTCAATTTTGTTTATTGATTTTTAATTTTTTGGGTCACACCAGCAATGCTCAGGGGTTCCTCCTAGCTCTGCACTCTGGAATTACTCCTGCAGTGCTAGGGGGACCATACAGGATGCCGGCGATCAAACCCAGGTCAGCCGTGTGGAAGGCAAATGCCTTACCTGCTGTGCTATTGCTCCTGCCCCCTCAATTTTGGGTTAATTGAACTATTTATGATAGCTAAAAGTTTTCTAGCTCTGACACACAATGATTCCAAGTCATATATTAGCAAATATTCATCAGCAAAAGTTTCCTTAATAGTTGCATGGAATTGGGAATTGGACCGGAGTGATAGTACAGTGGGTAAGGCCTTTGCCTTGCACACTGCTAACCCGGATTCTATCCCTGGCATCCTATATGGTCCCCCTGAGCACCAACAGGAGTAATTCCCGAGTGCAGAGCCAGGAGTAACCCCAGAGCATTGCCAGATATGACCCTCCCAAAAAAAAATTTGTATGGAATAGGGGCTGGAGAGATAGTACAGGGGGTTAAGGCATTTACTTGCTTTTGCTACAAGTGACATCAATTTGATCTCTGGGACCAACAGATATGACCTAAAAACTCTCTTCCGCCCCTCCAAAATAGGATTGCACAACATATATACTGAATACTTTATTTATTTGCTTGTTTGTTTGCTTGTTTTTATTTTGGGATGCACCTAACCCCAAAGATTTCTCCTGTGCTCAGAGATTACTCCTCGTGGGCTCCAGGGGACCATATATGGTTCCAGGAACTAAATCTGGGCTGACCACATGGGAGGCAGCTCTCTGCCCACCTCTGCTATTATTATTTTATGCTCCTCCTCATCCTTTACCCCTCCCCTTCCCTTACTTCTGCTGTTGCGGCGGTGGTGATGAGCAGGGTGACACAGTGCATGGCTGTGATGCTGTCACAGTTGTAGTTTGTTAGGGTGCTCCCCTGAAGTTGCACATCAGGATGTGATACTGCGCACTCACTCCTTGGTGCTGGACAGAGCTCACTTTCCTTTTATGGTGGTGCTTGTACTTGTTATCACCAGGGGTCACACTATTCAGTTTGATGCTTGCACATGGCCAGCTGCTGTGTGGCCCGAAATCACTAGTGACACCAGGGACATTAGACAAGCATAGTTGCCAGGCACTAAAATCAGAGCAGTCAGAACCTCACTTGTCACAGATGGGTGACACCAGTGGTCAAATTCTTACTGTTAACCCCTCAAGGTGAGTACTCTGAACCCACTGAGCTATTATTTACTCGAAGACTTGTGTATCAGACACACAGAAATCGAAGCTGTTGAATCCACAGGTTAGTAACATCTTGTGCTGGAGC
>JAJIBD010020603.1:0-5000 GCA_021461705.1 Cryptotis parvus | reverse complement strand
ACTCAAGGGATCATTTGGGATGCTGGAGATTGAATCTGGGTCTGCTGCATGCAAGACAAACTTGCATGCAGCTATGCCATCGCTGGCCCCATGTGTGCTAAGTTTTAAAAGTGCTTACCTAGTAATTGAATTTTTTTCATTGTCAGGGATGAACCTGGGGACTTACCTATACAAAGCATGGGTTCCACCAATGAGCTACTTTCCAGCCAATCTGGCCAATGATCTGCATATGAATGAGAATAAATTTGCTTCTGTTGATCCTGACAGCATCATTTTCCCCTGTGAGTTCTGCTCTCATGTTCGGTTTTACTGCATTTCACTTACAATAACATTTACAGATTCTGGAAAGCTTTCTTTGTAATTTTCTCTCAGCAGATATATATATCTAATCTTTACCTCACACCCATATAATAAAAACTTAAAAAAAAACAGTTTTTCGTGTATTGTGAGGGCTACACAACTAAAAAAAAAAAAACAGTTTTTTGTGTATTGTGAGGGGCTACACTCGATGAATGATTCTCAGGGGGTATTTCTGGCTCTGCACTCAGGAATCACTCCTGGCAGTGCTCGGGGAACAAATTTGGTACAGGGTATGAACCCAGGTTGGCCACGTGCAAGGCAAGTATCCTCCACACTGTACTATCTCTCCATCCCCCTGAAAAAATTTAAGCTCATTACAAAGTGTTGGAGAACTGCTGGGCTCCCTGACCAAATCCAGGAGCAGAATCAGGGAATCTCCTTCTGCCCCAGGGGATCAGTGCTGGCGGATTGAGAAAGACATGAGAATCCAGCAGAGTTTCAAAAAGGTTTTGCTCACACTTGTTCTGGTATACAATCTAGTAACAGGAAAAAACCAGGCTTTAGGTTCCTAGTAGGGTCCTGGCCACATGTAGGTTTAGAATGCTCGGCTAGGGCGGAGCGATGAGTCCAGCGGGTAGGGCATTTGCCTTGCATGCGGCCAGCCCATGCCAGCCCAGGGTTCGATCCCGGCATCCCATATGGTCCCCCGAGCACCGCCAGGAGTAATTCCTGAGTGCAGAGCCAGGAGAAACCCCTAAGCATTGCCGGGTGTGACCCCAAAAAAAAAAAAAGAATGCTCGGCTAAGATGGCTGCTACCACGTGCTAAGGCCCAACAGGGAAGAGAGACGAGAGAGAGGAGAGAGGAGGACAGAGAGAGAAGAGGAAGAGAAAGGAAGAAAAGGGCATGGAAGAAAGCAAGCTATAGCTTTTTAAAAAATATTTTATACTGCAGTTAGATATACAATTACAAAGATGTTCATGTTTGGGTTTCGGTCATACAGTGTTTCAGCATCCAGACTGGGGGATGGGGAGGGAATTTGGGACATTGGTGGTGGGAAATGGGCACTGGTGGAGGGATGGGTGCTGTAATACTGTGTGACTGAAACCCAGGCTGCAGCTTTTATAACTTTTCAACCCTGACCAGCCCACATCAATGAAAAGCAATTAGAGTTAATCCCTTCCTTGCTTGGAGGCAAACAGCATTTCTCTTTGGTCTAATTACTTAGGCATGGCCAGGTAAATATACTGGTAAGATCTACCTAGTCCCATGATGATTGTGGTAGCATGAGAGAAAATATTTATACCAGCTAACATAGAATATATGGTAAGATATACTGCCACAGAAAGTCAAAGATCCAAACTGTTTTCTGCCCCTTATCTACAAAGTGGTATGCAGGAGGTAACTCCAGGCAAGGTGCAGAGGCTCTGGGCAATGGAGACTAAAGACTCAAGACTCAAAGGACTAAAGACTCAAATGTAGAAAGCAACAATAATGTTTTTTAAAACTAAAAACAATAAAGACAAATGCATCTCTTACGTTTACAAAACTGTATAAATATAAAGACATTATCAGACAATTGTGGAGCTGGGGAGAAGTACAGTGATTCAGTCACACAACTGGAAAGTGTTCAACCCAAGTTTGATTCCTGGTATCACATGGTCCCCTATAATTGTCCAGCGCAGGACTGGAGCAATAGTACAATGGGTAGGGCATCTGACTTTCATGCAGCCAACCTGGGTTTGATCCCCCGGCATCCCATATGGTCCCTGAGCCCTGCCAGAAGTAATTCCTGAGCACAGAACCTGTCCAGGTGTGGCCCCAAAACAAAACTGGGACTGGAGTGATAGTACAGCAGGTAAGACACTGCTTTGCACGTGGCCAACCAGTGTTTGATCCTTGGCATTCCTAAGGTCCCCTGAGCACCACCAGGGGTAATTCCTGAACAGAGCCAAGAGTAACCCTTGAGAACTGGAAGATGTGGCCCCCCCAAATTTTTTGTTAAATGTCAGGTATAACCCTGGGGCCCCAGCATCTCTAGGATGGCCCAGGTGGCCCCAGGCCTGCAGAGTCAAGGAGCTTTGCGTTCTTGGGTCTGTCAAAGATCCACCACTGTGGTTGGTGCTCTCAAGCCTCCTGTGGTGCTAAGGGTTGAGCCCAGATCAGGTGTGGGCTGGGCCTGCCCCAGCCAGCTCTCCTGTCTCAGCACTAACCATGATGGAAGGCAATTAACATGAGTGATTCAACCCAATCAGTGCATTGGGTACATATTTTAGAAATATGCATTGTCCATCCTGGCAAAAGTAGTGCTTCTCTTGAAAGCATTTTGGCAGCAAACACTGGAAACAGTCAAGTTCCTGAACCAACCTGGGCACAGTTGTTTGTGTTACCATCATCTTCTGATTGGTAGTCCTGAGATTTTCTTTTTGCATTTTGTTGCTTTTTTCCCCCTTCCCCTCCCTTTGTTGTTGTGCTCTTGGTGATGATGTGTGCCCCTTTTTAACTTGCAGCTCTTGGGGTCACACACTTGGTTGCTGAACTAGGGGTTCTCAGTTAGCATCACATTTGGCTTGTGGGGTGCTGCAGGGGACTGAACTTTACAGTCTCGAGTCTTGAAGGTGGATACTCCCCACCAGACCACAGAGCCAAACCCTGTGGGGTCATTTTCTTATGTGTTGTTTGGGGGTCACACCTAACAGTGCTCAGTGTTTGGGGATCACTCCTAGCAGTGATGGGGGGCATGAATGTCGGGACTTAAACCCAAAGGTTCCTACATCGCAAAACATGTGTCCCTGTCTTGTGCTGTCTCCTACCACATATCACGTTATTTGATCACCCGAAACTGGGGGTAGGGGCTGGAGAAGTAGGGCAGTGGGTAAGACACTGACCTTGCTGGCTGCTGACTCAGCTTCACCCCAGCACTGCACAAGATCTCCTTAGCTCTGCCAGCAGTGATTCCTGGTCACAGAACTGGGGAGTCAGCCCTGAGCACTGTTGTTTGTGGCCCTTAAGCAACCGCCATCACCCAAATGCCTGTAAATGTCAAGAAAAGCTCCTCATTTCCAGGGCCAGAGCGACAGTACAGCAGGTAGGGCGTTTGCCTTGCAGCAGATCCAAGTTCGATCCTCGGCATCCCATATGGTCCCCCAAGCACTGCCAGGAATAATTCCTGAGTGCAGGACCAGAAGTAACCCCTGAGCACTGCTGGGTGTGACCCAAAAAAGAAAAAAGAAAAAAAAAGAAAGACAAAGAAAAGAAAAAGCTCCTCATTTCGTTCTCTAGGACCAACTGACTCTCCCTCTCTGCCAAACTCCCATGTTAGGGCGGTTCTCTCTCCTACATGGATTGGGTCCGTCCCATGAGGGATAAGCAGTGGGCGTATTAGAGTCCCTGCTCCCATAACATCCACCCCTACCGTTTTCCTGTTGAAGAGCCTTGGGATGCTTTGGCATTGGTCGCATCATTTGAGAAGGCCACCTCTGACCGCTGACATCAGCCAGACTCCCCACCAGAACCGTTTTAGAAGCTTACAGGGAATTTGGCTTTGGATCAACATGGTGTCATCTGACCAGGGCAGGCTATACTCACAGTTTGTACTTAGCAGTTATCCTAAAGATCAGCAGAATGCATTCCTTTAGAATTGCTCATCCCGGAAGCAAAGGTTAAGGCTGGGGCTCTCACAAAAGGCTGCCTGGTACATTTTCTCCGGCCCAGAGGCGGCCCTAAATTCTGCCCTCTGAGAAGTCCCTGCCTTCTTTTTGCCCTGCCTTCCAGCCCCACCTACTGCTTCAAGAGTTTTCATTTTGTTCTAGAACCCTAAGGCCATAATCTTAGGAGAGGTCTGTCTACTTTCCAGGCCCCAAAGGCTTGATGGATTTGATAAACTTTCCTCGTGACTGGCCAATGATGCAGTGTGACCGGGCTTCTGGCCAACTGATCTAAGAGCAATGATGCAGGAGGGAACTTCTAGAAAGTTCTTTGCATGGTTCCAAGGGAATGCAAAGGGCCCGTTGTGTCTAAGACCATAGACACAGTGTGCAAGGGGAGGCTGCTGGGGGTTGCTGCAGCCATTTGGCAATCAGGGGCACCCAAGGGGAACCAGATCAACAGAGAGACGGGGAACCGGAAGAAATCCCCTGCCCCCCAACAACTCATTGAACTGTGCAGTTAAAGAGTCAGAAAAATCTCCTGCTGCAGCCCATGGAGTCTCAGAGGAAATGGCTCAGCCCTTGGCCAAGTCCAACACAGCTCCTAGGGTTAGCAGACGTGTGGGGGTGCGGGGGCATGCTGGCCAGAGCTTTGAGCAGGAAGTTGGGCACCTCCCCCCCAGGTCGGTGGTTGTGGCTATGGACTCAAAGCCTCTAAACCAGCAGCATCAGACAAGGACAGACCAGACCCACAGCTGTGCGGAGTGGCTGCTCTGTGGTCGTAAAATAGTCTTAGATAATAATGTAGGTTAGGACCAGGTCCTTCCCAGGACCTCTCACATTTATACACTGTAATGACCATTGTAGTTGCAACAAACTGGAGAGGTTGATGGGGAATGAGGAATTATAATGTCACACTAGAACTGACTAGTGAATATACACATAGAGACATAAACTGTTAATATCTATAGGAAGAGAAGAGAGAGAAATACAGAGACAGCGACAGAGATAGAAAGAGATAAAGAAAGGGTGCCTGCTATAGGGGCAGGCTGGG
>JAJIBD010020602.1:0-19779 GCA_021461705.1 Cryptotis parvus | reverse complement strand
CAGAGGCTTGTTGGTGGCTTTGAGGTGTGGGAACAAGTGACTGCTACATTCTTTGGGTGGGTGTTGGCCCACCCCACTCTGAGTGTGCCCTGGATGTATCAGCAGTGCATTGGTAGCTGGGAAAATTTTAGCTAGTTAATCTCTTTCAAGATTTATATGAGTCTCTGACACAAGGCTGGTTGATATGTGAAGTTAAATGTGGTGGAGGTATCTCTTGTGGGCCAAGACAGACATTTTTATTTATTTATTTATTTTTTGCTTTTTTGGGTCACACCGGCGATGCTCAGGGGTTACTCCTGGCTCTGCAAACAGGAGTTACTCCTGGTGGTGCTTCGAGAGACCCAATGGGATGCCGAGGGATCGAACCTGGGTCGGCCAAATTGCAAGGCAAACGCCCTACCTGCTATGCTATCGCCTCCTCCGCCCCCATTTATTTGTTTGTTTGTTTGTTTTGCTTTTTTTTTGGGTCACTCCTGGCATTGCTCAGGGGTTACTCCTGGTTCTGCACTCAGGAATTACTCCTGGCAGTGCTCAGGGAGACCATATGGGATGCCAGGGATCGAACCTGGGTCGGCTGCATGCAAGGCAAATACCCTACCCACTGGACTATTGCTCTGGCCCCAGGAATTTTTTTTTTTTCCTTTTGGGTCACACCCAGCAATGCTCAGGGGTCACTACTGACTCTTTGCTGGGGACCATATGGGATGCTGAGGATTGAACCCAGGTCATCTGTTTGCAAGGCAAATGCCCTACCCGCTGTGCTGTCGCTCTGGCCCCAGGGTTATAAATTCTAAAAGCAGTCGTGTGTGTGTGTGTGTGTGTGTGTGTGTGTGTGTCTGTATGTGTTTAAAAAATTAATAAAAATTTTCTTCTATTTCTTTTCAGGTCAGTTGAACATGTTGATGGTCAGAGTGTCCTAACCGACTCACTTTGGAGGCGCTATAGTGAATTTGAGTTACTGAGAAACTACCTTTTAGTTTACTACCCACATGTTGTTGTTCCACCTCTACCAGAAAAAAGGGTAAGAAATGAAATAACAGTGTAGTTTCACTAGTATCTAGCCCTGAGATTATTCTTCATGATTGTTTTTTTTTTAACCTAGGCAGAATTTGTTTGGCATAAACTTTCCGCTGACAACATGGACCCGGATTTTGTGGAGAGACGACGGATTGGTCTAGAGAACTTCCTCTTGAGAGTCGCGTCACATCCCATTCTTTGTCGAGACAAGATCTTCTACTTGTTTTTAACACAGGTATTTTTCTTTCATCTTCTTTTAGAAATTCATTGACATGGGGTTTTCTTTTCTTATAAATTACTACATGCTTTTACGAATCTTTTAGCAACAACTTTGTTAATATGCATTTCATTGTTCTGGGCTTTATGGATTACTTCATTCTTTGTCTGATTTTTTCTTTTCTTTTTTGGGTCACACCCGGTGATGGTCGGTACCTCCTGGCTCTGCACTCAGGAATTACTCCTGGCCGTGCTCGGGGACCATATGGGATGCCGGGATTGAACCTGGGTCGGCTGCATGCAAGGCAAACAAACGCCCTACCTGCTGGACCTTCGCTCCAGCCCCATTGTCTGTTTTTTATGCATTAGACATAAAAATGGTTCTGGGGATCGAACCTGGGTCCCATTTGTCTAATGTCTAATGGCATCCCATATGGTCTCCTGAGTACTGCCAGGAGTAATTCCTGAGTGCAGAGCCAGGAGTAACCCCTGAGCAATGCCAGGAGTGACCCCCAAAAAAAAGCAAAAAAAAAAACAAACAAACATGTGGGTAGTAAACTAAAAGGTAGTTTCTCAGTAACTCATTTAATGTTTCTAATGGTTTTTGTCTTGTATAAAAGATATACAAGATGAGAAGGTGGGGGCTGGGAGATAAAACAGTCGGAGGGCACTTGCATGCGGCCAGCCTGGGTTTGATTCCTGGCGCCCAGGATGGTCCTCCAAGCCCCGCCAGGACTGGTGTCTGAGTGCAGAGCCGGAAGTAGGCACTGAGCACTGCCAGGTGTGACCCAGAAAGAAAAAGCTGCATCAAGATGTACTCGTCGGTGGCACTATCTCTAAAAGTGGAAATTTTACTGGGTTTTCTTTTAAATTCTTCTTTTTGTGCTGAAAGAAGAATGTAACTACAGATATTGTTTAAACATTTTGAACATTTTGTGTGTTTCATGATATTTCTAAAATTTACTTTTTAGGAAGGCAACTGGAAGGAGACAGTGAATGAAACTGGGTTTCAGCTCAAGGTAAGACTATTTGTATGAAATAATTTACTATGCTTTACAGTTCCCACATCGTGCCGTGTATATACTGGGACACTTGCTATTTATAGAGTGAGTCAGTGTTGGAGATTTTCTTTGCATTTAATATCGGTGATAGTGTTTTCAAAGAAGCGCTGCTGTGTGCTTTTGCCATGTGTCATTTTAGTTTTGCTAGTGAGACTGTGATGGGCATATTTATGGGTTTAATTCTTTTGGGAAGGAAATTTATTTTCTTTTTTCTGGGTCACACCTGGCAAATGCTCAGAGGTCACTCCTCACTCTGCACTCAGGAATGACTCCTGGTGGTGCTCAGGGGGACCATATGGGATACCGGGGATCACACCTGGGTTGGCCACTTGCTAGGCAAACTCTCTACCTGCTGGACTATCTCTACGGCCCCGGGTAGGAAAATTTTGAATTTGATAATTTTTTTTTTTTTTGGTCATATCTAGCAGTGCTCAGTGGTTATTCCTGGTTCTACACTTGGGAATTATTCCTGCAGTGCTCAGGGAATCTGGAGATGGAACCTGGGTTGGTCATTCCATTCTATTTTACCTCTTGTTCCAAAAAATAATGTTATATTGGTGTTGCAGATATGGAAAGTTATCACCTCTTTTGTGAACTGAACATACAGGCAGTAAAATATAATGCAAATGGATGGGCTAGGGGTGTATCTCAGTGATAGAGGATGTATATTGCATGTGCAAGGCTCTGGGTTCCCCATGGCATATAAAAAGACAGTAGAGTATATTGGGGCCTGTTGGGGGCTCAGCAGGGTCCCCGACAGATACTGGGGTTCAGCAGGTTCCCTGGCCACGTTTGGAGTTAATGACCTTTTCCTCCCCACTGGATGGACAAAGGAACAAGGTCACAGGCTTGAAAGCCTAAAGCTTTTTCCTTTACTCTCCCCTCACTCCACACCCCCACCAAGGAAAGTCTGCTAGAGATGTATACTTTACAAAAGGCTGGGGGAAGGGAGTTACAAGAGGTGCTGGGACTTAATCCTGAAACAATCAGGTGGGACCAAGTTCTTCCTTCCAGGGACCTCCCCCAGAGACAGATCTTGTTCTGGGGCAGTGGGCCCACCCAGGACAAGGGTGGTGGTATTGATTTCTCCTTCCCTTAGCTGGTAAATAATCATCTGAGTAATGTTTCTAGTCATTTTGTATAAACACAGTATTAAAAAGCCAGGTGTAGATAAAAGCCATGCATTTATCTACACCTGGGATTAAATTAATAGGGTGTAGATAAATTAAATTAAATTTATTTATTTATTTATTTATTTATTTATTTTTGCTTTTTTGGGTCACACCCGGCGATGCTCAGGGGTTTCTCCTGGCTCTGCACTCAGGAATTACTCCCTGGTGGTGCTCGGGGGACCATATGGGATGCCGGGGATTGAACCCGTGCTGGCATAAGCCGGCGCGTGCAAGGCAAACGCCCTACCCGCTGGGCTATCGCTCTGGCCCCATAAATTAAATTAATTTAATTAAGTTAATTAAATTAATTCCTGGGACATCTCTCCATATATTCCAGACTACATTCCTCTTTGCCAGATGGTTTTTTCCTAATCCCCACAGGTTCCTTTTGATCTTTTATTATCTGTTGGTCATAACAGAGTTTGTTCCATGACCTTACTCTTTTTTTTTTCTTTTTTTTTCCGATTTAATTTTATTTTATTATTTCCCCCAAATATTATTACACCATTTTAGACATACAATTGAAAGATGCTCATGTAGAGTTTTGGTTCTACAGTGTTCCAACACCCATCCCTCCACCCAAACCTATCTCCCATCACCAATGTCCCCACCTCCCCCCCCCCTCCCACACCTCAACTACTTGGCAGGTTCTGTATGTCATTTCTCTCCTCTTTATCTCTCCCTCCCGCCAAACTTTCCTGCTCTTTGTGGAATGCAGTGCATTAAAAGACATTACTGTTTCCACTATTTTAATGGACCACGCAGCCACTTGCGGCGCGCCGACCTGGGCTCAACTGGTTTTGCTCTGTTAATCCGGTCGTGAGGCAGTTTCCCAGCATCTGGACAGCGAAAATGGTGGCTAGTGTGATGGGCAAGTCTCATCCGGCTGCTTCCGGGACCCCCTCAGAGGTGACGGTCCCACTCCCAAAACCCATCTGCCCTCCTGGGGGTCCCTCTTCAGCTGGACTCGGGCGAGCCGAGTTCCAGCCTCCCCAGCCGCTTGTGAGCCTCTTCATGTTTATGGCCGATGGCCCCGGGCAGCTCCTGGGCGGGGCCACCAGGCTCTCGACAAAATGGAGAGGGGAATGGCCGAACCCTGACTCCATCTGACGAATTCCCAGTGATTCCCGCTTCTGGGAGCCGCCTTCCTGGGCTCGAACTGGTTTTGCTCTGTTAATCTGGTCGTGAGGCAGTTTCCCAGCGTCCGGACAGCGAAAATGGTGGCTAGTGTGATGGGCGAGTCTCATCCGGCTGCTTCCGGGACCCCCTCAGAGGTGACGGGCCCACTCCCAAAACCCATCTGCCCTCCTGGGGGGTCACCTCTTCAGCTGGGCATGGGGCAAGCCGAGTTCCAGCCTCCCCAGCTGCTTGTGAGCCTCTTCATGTTATGGCCGATGGCCCCGGGCCTCCATGACCTTACTCTTAGGATGTTTAGTCCATCCCGTGTGGAGACCAGGGTAGCTTATTCATGGCTTGCCCAGGGTCCATCCACTCCCACGATGGGACCCTCTTTTGGAATGTAAGGAATTAGAATCAATCTAAGGGCCACTGAAGATTTAAGTTAGGAAATATGATGGATACCAGAATTAACTAATTCAGAGTTCATTTGATCACTTGAATCCGGTTATTCATCGATTTGCTCGAGCGGGTGCCAGTAACATTTCCATTGGACCCTATAAGGTGCCAATGTAGCCCAATGGCATCTGGTTGATTCAGGAATATGAAGAGCCTCAAACCGTTCCTTCAGGGTCTTGACAAGGAAGTCTGACCATCTTGTAGGTGGGCGGCCACGTGATCTTTTGACATCCAGTGGGATCCAGTCGGTAATGACTCTAGTCCAGCGGTCGTCTCCAAATCGCATTACATGTCCAGCCCATCTGATTTTCGATGCCTTGGCAAACGAGACAGCGTCCCTGATTCTAGAATAGCGACAGAGGTCAGAACTTGGATTCCTTCTCTCACTTGAGTGAGGTGTGGTATTCCAAGCATAGCTCTTTCGATTCCTCTCTGGGAGACCCGAATAGCATTCTCATCCTGCTTTCTTAGGGCCCAGGTCTCTGAGGCATATGTTAATTCAGGGAGAACGGTGGAGTCAAAGAGATGTGCCCGGAGCCGGAGGTTCTTTGTCCTTTTAGCTATTTCTTCGATGCCTTTGAAGGCATTTCCATGCCCACTCTCTTCCTCCTGCGCAGCTCAGGTTTTAGGTCGTTCATCATGTTGACTTCTCGACCTAGGTACACATAACTGCTACATTCAGAGATGTTTGTTCCATTTTTCATAAACATAGTTTTCTTTAGATTCAGCTGTAGACCTATCTTTCCACATTCTCGGTCAAAGTCAGCCAGCATTTGTCCCTCTTGGCTAATGTTTGGTGTTATTAGAACATGTCATCAGTGAAGCGGAGGTGGTGTAGTTGCCGACCATCTATCTTCACTCCCATTCCTTCCCATTCTAATTGTCACATGATGTTCTCTAGGGTGGCGCTGAAGAGTTTTGGTGAAATGGTATCAACCTGTCGAATCCCTCTTTTGACATCAATGATCACTTCTTTGTAGAATGGTGAGATCCTGGTGGTGAATCCGTAATACAGCTCACAAAGCATCTTGATGTATTGGGTTTGAACACCCTGTTTGGCTAGGGCCTCAATGACTACTTCAGTCTCCACAGAATCAAAGGCTTTCTATAAATCAATGAACATGAGACAGAGCGGCATCTTGTACTCCCTACAAATCTCAATGAGCTTGATTACCGTGTGGATATGGTCGATTGTGCTGAATCCTTTCCGGAAGCCAGCTTGCTCGCATGGTTGTCCTTCATCTAGTGTTCTGCCAATCCTGTTCAGGGATGACTCGTGTAAACAGCTTGTAGATGACGGACAACAGGCAGATGGGCAATAGTTGCCGATGTCGTGAGTGTCTCCCTTCTTGAACAGTAGAACTGTCCTTCTGGTTTTCCATTGGGAGGGCACCTTGCATTCAGACAGGTAGCGTGTGAAGAGCCGAGCTAGTGTATTGATGAGTACCGACGGCAGATTCTTCAGGTGTTCGGGTCTGACTTTGTCTGGACCTGGTGCTGTTCCCTTCTTTACCGACGAAATGACATGTTGGATTTCAGAAGGGAGAACGTTGGGAATGACATATTCAGAGTTAATTAACTCATATCACAATAATTCAGAGTTAATTAACTCATATCACAATGCATAGCCTTAACTGTCTTCCTGTGTCTATATTAAAATCCTTTGTTCTAACATAACAATATGTAAAGGGCATACTGGAAAGAGAGAAGCAACTTTTTAATTACAATACAAAACCCAGGGCTAGAAACTAGGAGACAGGGCTGTGAACAAAGGGTAATCCAACAGGGGTCAAGGATGCGTTTCCTTGCAGCATGTGTGTGTACTAGCACCACACACAGAAATTTTTTTTTTTTAGTTTTTAAGTTGATAAATGGTTTATACAATATTAGAACAAATGTTAGGTAGGCATAGAAAACAAGAACAAAATGTCTTAATCTCAAAACACTCCAAGTATTAAAATATAGACATATGAAACCACATAAAAAGAAAAACAATTTTTTGTTTTGTTTTTCTGGGCCACATCCAGTGGTTCTTAGGACTGACTTCTGGCACTGTGCTCAGGAATCCTCCACACCTGGCTGTGCTCTGGGATTACTCCTGACGTGGTTTAGGGGACCATGTCAAGTGCCAGGGATCAGACCTGGGTCGACCACATGCAAGGCAAGCTGCTGTACTATCTCATGACCCGTTGATAAGGTTCCTTTAGGATTGTAGTCTAAGATGTTAGACATTTATAATAAAGGAAAGTGCTACCTCAATATAAAACTGTTGATCCTGGATTACAAAACTATTGCCAAGTAATGGCGGGGGCACGGGGAGAAAAGTGTACTTTAAGTGGCATTAGAACAATGGTGGAGCGACCAGGGAGATAGTGCAGCAGTTAGAATGTATGCCTAGTGCATACCAGACTCTGACTCAATTCCCAGCACCTCTAGGGGAGGCCCAGGTATCCCTCACACTACAAGGCCTGAGCCCCACATTCCCAGACTTTCTGAGTATAATTTAGGAGGTTCCCCTTACCCTAAGAAAAAGAACATTGTTGGAGGATTTGGAGGTTCAGGTTGAATGCAGTAACTGTACATCAAAATTATGATAGCACTATTGTAATCATAAAGCCTAAACTATTAAAAACAATTTTTTGGAGTGTTTTTGGGTCACCCAGCGATGCTCAGGAGTTACTCCTGGCTCTGCACTCAGGAATTAATCCTGGCAGTGCTCAGGGGCCATATGGGATGCCCAGGATTGAACCTGGGTCAGCCATTGCCAGGCAAGTACCTTCCTCACTGCACTGTCACTCCAGTCCTAAAAAAAAATTTTTTGTCACGGATTTGGTTTTCAGTTTAGTAACTGGTTATCAGTTTGTCCTCAAGCCTAATTTTTATTTTTATTTTTTTTATTTTATTTATTTATTTATTTTTTTTTTTGCTTTTTTGGGTCACACCCGGCAATGGTCAGGGGTTACTCCTGGCTCTGCACTCAGGAATTACTCCTGGCGGTGCTCGGGGGACCATATGGGATGCCGGGGATCGAACCCTGGCCGGCCGCCGCGTGCAACGCGCCCTACCGGCCGCCCCCCCGCCTATTTTTTTTTCTGGTCCGGCAATTGTTTCTCCTGGCTCGCGCTCAGACTCCGGCGGTCTCGGGGCCTGGGGGGTCCCGGCGGCATGGGCCGGCCGGCAAGGCAAACGCCCTACCCGCTGGGCTATCGCCCCGGCCCCTCAAGCCTAATTTTTAGCCATAACTTTGGTGATTTTTTTTCTTTTTTGTGTCCCCCTTCCAGCTATGCTCAGGGGTTACTCCTAGCTCTGTGTCAGCTGCATGCAAGGCAAACACCCTATCCACCGTGCTATCACTTCGGCTCCTAACTTTGATGTCTTGAGAAAACTCTTGAATTTCTCCTTAATACAAAATAGAGTGTTTCCAGTTTACTTGAATCTTCTGTGTAGGTGCTAACTGGTTATATTTCCTACACAGGTAGCCTTGTGTTAGAAATCTCCCTTTCACTTGTTTGGAAGACCATAGCTGTTTGGGGACCATAGCTGGCAGTGCTTGGAGTTGCTTGGAGGACCATATGATGCCAGGGATCAAACCCAGGGGTTTAGCATGCAAAACATGAGCTCCAGTTCTTTAAGCCATCTCACTTTCATATTCTTTGATAAGGGTTTTTTATTTTTGTTTTGTTTTGTATCTTTTTTTTTTTTTTTTTTTTTTTTTTTTGCTTTTTGGGTCACACCCGGCAATGCTTAGGGCTTACTCCTGGCTCTGTGCTCAGGAATTACTCCTGGCGGTGCTCAGGGGACCATATGGGACTCCGGGATCGAACCTGGGCCGGGATAGGCCGGCCGCTTGCAAGGCAAACGCCCTACCCGCTGGGCTATCGCTCCAGCCCCTTGGATCATTTTAGAAGGGGTGTCTTTTGGGTTACTTACTATACTTGCTAACCCTGAGTTTTATAATGCTGATGAAGGGCTATTTCTCTTTCCAGTATGCTCGTTGCATATACTAAAGATACTTTTTTTCCTTTGGGGTGACACCGGCAATGCTCAGGGATTACTCCTGGCTCTGTACTCAGGAATTACTCCTGGTGGTGCTCTGGGGACCATATGGGATGCCGGGAATCGAAGCTGGGTTTGGCCGGGTGCAAGGCAAATGCCCCACCCAATGGACTATCGCTCAGGTCCTGCTAAAGAATTTTTGTATGGGCACAGCAAGATAGTCAGGGCATTGCATTTGTGAGTTAATTAACTGTGAGTTATTTACTCCTGGGCTTCTGCCATATTTCCTACTAGAGGCCTCAGTAGCCTTGAGATTGTTCCTAATTCCTCACAAACAGTAGAGGGTCCCTACATGGTAGGATGGAACCAGGAAGAAAGACTGTCCTGGCTTTGAAATGAATGTTTTGAATGTGAGACCTTAGAGTAAATCCTATTTTGGCTCAAGTTTAGAGCAAGGTTGGAACAGCTGTGTTTTTACCTAAAATAAGCTGTGGATCATTATGCAACTGGAGCAGAGTGCTTAGGACTATTGCTCTATATTCTGAGGGTTTTTTGGGTGGGTGTTTTTTTTTTGGGGGGTGGGGCGGTCATACCCGGCAGTGCTCAGGGGTTTCTCCTGGCTCTGCACTCAGGAATTACTCCTGGCCGTGCTCAGGGGACCATATGGGATGCCGGGGATCGAACCCGGGCCAGCATGGGCTGGCTGCGTGCAAGGCAAACGTCCTACCCGCTGGTCTATTGCTCCAGCCCTGGGTGGGTTTTTTTTGGTTTGTTTTATTTTGTTTTGTTTTGCTTTTTTGGGTCTCACCCAGCAATGCTCAGGGGTTTCTCCTGGCTCTGCACTCAGGAATTACTCCTGGCGGTGCACAGACACCATATGGGATGCCAAGGATTAAACCCAGGTCAGCCATGTGCAAGGCAAATGCCTTATCCACTGGACTATTGCTCCAGCCCCTACTCTGAGGTTTTTGGCGCTAAGACCCTGAAGGGGATTCTAAATGATCCATCTGGCCAGGGGAGTGTAGTCTGGGTCATATGACATGATCTCCACAGGAAAGATCACCCTATAAATTTTATCTTAGGTGTAGATAAATGCCTGCTTTACTGTGTTTATACAGAAATAACTAGAAATATTATGGAAATGATTGTTTACTGTCCAAAGGTTTCCACCCAGGCGTAGCCCCCTGGGGATTTACACTGGTAAGAAGCCTGCCCTTCATCTCATTGTTTTAGGAAAAAAGAGTTTACCACCAAGCTCTTTATAGGATTGATCTCTAGCAGTTTGGGGGTCAGTGTGTGTGTTGGTGTGGAGTGAGTTGGAGTTAGGAATGTGTGGAAGATCTAAACCATGGATTTCTTAAGAACTTGTGGTCTTACTTTCTTTGTCCATTGGCGGAGGGGACAATTTTCTGCCCCGAACGTGACCAGGGAACCTGGCAGATCTCTATACTGTTGGGGACCCCAAACAGCCCCAACTGAGGTCAAAATGGTTTTCTTTGCGTTTGTTAGTTTAGGCCACAAACAGTGTGCTCTGGGCTCACTCCTGTTTCTGTGCTCAGGGATCATTCCTGGCTGTGCTTGGGGACTGTATGTGGTATCCTGATGAAAATCGGTTTGTCTGTGCAGTGCAAGTGCCTTATCAATCATGCTATCTTGATGGCCCTTCAAAGTGTTTTTTTTTAAGGTTTTTCTTTTTTTTCTAAATTAATTTTATTTAAACACCGTGATTTACAATGTTGTTCACAGTACAGTTGTTTCAATCATTCAATAATCCAACCCCAGTCCCACCACCAGTGTGCCCTTTCCACCACCAAAACCCCTTGTTTTCCACCCACCCCAAACCCCAGGCCTGCTCCCTTAGCAGGCACTAATTATATTGCTATGGTATTACTAAAGTTACGATCTTTTTTACTGGGTTGTTATGTGCAAGTTGGGTAATCTGTGTTATTGTTTTACTTCTGAAATTAGTAAACAGAGTGGGATCCTCAATTTTTCAGCAAAGATGTTCATATTAATATCTTAAATAATCAATCCCAAAGCTACCACAGTTGCAACTAAAAACAACAATTATTTCAAATTTTCCCTACCTCTGCTTGAGCCTGACCTAAGCAGATACTCAGTAATTTATTTTATATTGTTTGTTATACATAATCTGCTGATACATGATAGAGATAAAAGTTTTTCTTAAAGTATTTTTGTTTTTTGTTTTTTTTTTTATTTTATTTTTCCCCCCAAATTTTATTACATCACTTTTAGACACACAATTGCAAAATGCTCATGTAAAGTTCTGGTTCCACAGTGTTCCAACACCCATCCCTCCACCCGAACCCCATCTCCCATCACCAACGTCCCCACCGCCCTCCCCTCCCACGCCTCAACCACTTGGCAGGTTCTGTATGTCCTTCCTCTCCTCTCTATCTCTCCCTCCCGCCAAACTTCCCTACACATCGTAGAATGCAGTACACCAAAGGACATAACTGCTTCTACTAGTTTGATGGACCACGCGGCCGCGCCGACTCAGGGCCTCATGGTCAGCATCTGGACAGCGAAGGTTTTGCTCTGTCAATCTGGTCTTGAGGTAGCATCCCAGCATCCGAACAGCGAAGGTGGCAGCCAGTGTGGTGGGCGAGTCTCATCTGGCTGCTTCCGGGACCCCCAGAGGTGACGGGCCCACTCCCAAAACCCATCTGTCGTCCTGGGAGCCCCATGGTCAGCTGAGCCTGGGGATAGCCGAGCTCCAGCTTCCCCAGCCGCGTTTGAGACTGCATGCTATGGCTGGTCGCCCCAGGGCAGCTCTTAAAGTATTTTTTGGACCCTAAAACAGTGTCTTGTCTGGCTGTCATTTTTATGCGGGGTTTTTCTTGTTGCTGTTGTTGCTTTGCTTTGTTTTTTAAATTTTGGACCATATCTGACTGCTTGAGGGCTCCTCTCAGCTACATGTTCAGGGAACTGTGTGCTGCCAAGAATTGTGTCTGGACCTGCTACATGTGAGCAAGCATGCTACCACTTAGCCACAGCTGTGTTTCCACCATTTTAATTATGCACTTAATGTGTACTACCCTGAATTTTTCCTTTTGGTTATGGTGTCACACCCAGCAGTACTCAGGGCTATTCCCAATCTCTGCTTGGCTTCCTTCCTGGCAGTACTCAGGGAACCAGGCAAGCAGTGCTGGGGATTGAACCTGGGCCTCCTGCATGCAAGGCGTGCACTCAGCCGTTGTGCTATCTCTCTGGTCCTTTAAATTAATTTTATTTCAATTTTTTTTTTTTTTTTTTGGTTTTGGAGACCACAGTGGCCAGCTCAGGGGTTATTCCTGACTCAGTGCTCAGGATTTACTACCTGCAATGTTTGTGTGATAGTGATTATGTGGTGGTAGGAATTAATTCCAAGCTTCCTGTATGCAAAGCATGCCCTTAGCTGAGCTCTGTCTCTGACCTCTCTGGCCTTTGTTTTTAGTTTAGTTTATTTCAGCTTTGGGATGTCCCTGGTGGGTATTCAGGGGCCACTCCTGATGTTGCTCTCAAGTTGGTCCTGAAAGTTGTTCCTCAAGTTGCAATTTTGTTGTCAACAAAGTTGTGGTCTTTGATGAACAATCCCATAGTACTTCTCTTTTTGTTCATGAGAATTACAAATTTCGTATAAAGATAGTTATGGGGAGGCTGGGTGAGTACCCAGCACAGCAGGTTAGGGCGTTTGCCTTGCACGTGGCCAACCCGGGTTCGATCCTCGGCATCCCATATGTTCCCTTGCACTGCCAGAAGTAACTCCTGAGGGAAGAGCCAGGAGTTAACTCCTGAGTGTCGCGGGTGTGACCCAAAAAAGCAAAAAAAAAAATAAAAGATAAGTGTTTGAAATGGCTTTCATTGAAAATGAAACTGCTTTGAATCATATGTTATTTATGTTTTATTAGAATATCTGACCTTGAGTCTTTTTTTTCGCCGGGCAGGGGCGCCCGCCTCCCCGGGCCCGCCTTGATTGTCATTCTCTTTCATCTGTATGAGATGATGGAGTGAGTGAGTGAGGGGGGAGGGGGGAGAGAGAGAGAGAGAGAGAGTGTGTGTGTGTGTGTGTGTGTGTGTGTGTGTGTGTGTGTGTGTGCGCAGAGGGGCCTGGGAGAGGGGCAGCGGTTGCTGTGGTAGGAAGCCAGGGCCTACTTTATTTAAGGCGCTGCGCTGAGCTGCATCTCTGGCCCTGTATTGTCATTCTCTAATTGAAAATAAGTGTTTTTTTAATCTTTTCTTTTTTCAGATATGTTTTTTTTTAATCTATAGGGACCCTATTAATTGTTTCCTTAAATATTTTTGGCTTGGTTTGTTTGGGCCACACCTGACTGTGCTCAGGGTTTACTTCTGGCTCTGCAGTTAGGGATCAGTCACTCCTGGCAGACTCAGGGGACCATGGGGAGTACCAGGCATCACACCCCCAGCCATGTACAAGGCTAGCACCTACCCGCTGTCCTATTGCTCTGTCCCTCCTTAAGTCTTTTAAAAGAAATCGTTATGCCCAGAAACACTGGTAAAAATTGGTTTCTTTTTTATAGGTGCTCTACTTATCAGATATTTGAATAACAGAACTTTTTAGCATAAAAAAAATACAGAAAACAGTACAATCCCCCAGAAGTCAGGGAAGGATGACTGTTAGTGAAGGGCCTAAGCTGAGTCATAGTAAATCAAGGTTTGGGAGATGGAGAGGGACAAGCTCAAAAGGCTGGAGCACATGTTCTGTGTGTTAGAGACCTGAGTTAAGACTTTAGCAACTTAGGGCGTAGCAGTAGGGGCGTTTGCCTTGCGCGCCCATGCCAGCCCAGGGTTCGATCCCGGCATCCCATATGGTCCCCTGAGCACCGCCAGGAGTAATTCCTGAGTACAGAGCCAGGAGTAACCCCTGAGCATCGCCGGGTGTGACCCAAAAAGCAAAAAAAAAAAAAAAAAAACTTTAACAACTTACGGTCCCCTGAGTACCAGTGGGAGCAACCTCAAGCACTGATGAACCCAGAATCAGAAAGAAAGAAATGTAACAGGAAAGACAAGCCTCAGGACAAGAAAAGTGAAATAACTTCCAGCTGGCCACACGTGGTTCCAAATTTTAATTAAAATTGTTGTGATAGCTTAATCAAATAAAACTTAAAATTTAAGCTGTCAGAAAATATTGTGTTGTCTTATTCTTCAAAATATACGCACGTTCTTTGACACTCCAGTGACTTCAGTTACCTACTTTTCAGGTATCTTGTATGTTCATAGTTGTTCTATAAGCGCACTAAGCAATATGGCACTATTTTACCATGGAAGTGCCGCTCAATTAATATGATTCCCTCTAGTGATGTGTCAGGGGTCTGGGTGGGCTGGGGAGAAGACACAGGGTGGAGCATTCTTCGCATGAGGGGTCTCTGCTTCATCCCTAGCACTGCATGGCGCCCTGAGTTACAGAATAAGAACTTCCCTCAAAAAGAAAAAGGTCTATCAAAACTTGACTAATCTAACAACAAAGGTCTACCAAAATTGGACTAAATCCTCTCTGCTTCTTTTTTTTCTTTTTTGGGTCACACCCAACGATGCTCAGGGGTTACTCCAGGCTCTGCACTCAGGAATTACTCCTGGCGGTGCTCAGGGGAACCATATGGGATGCCAGGGATCGAACCCGGGTTGGATGCATGCAAGGCAAACGCCCTCCCCGCTGAACTATCGCTCCGGCCCCTCCTCTCTGCTTCTTATATTGCAGTTTTTTCCATTCTCCTATTGCTCATACTACCATGGTACCAACCATGCTGACTTTTTCTAACCTAATGTTTATTCCAAACTTGGTCTGCTGTAAAAAAAATTTTGTGCTTATTTTCTTTCTATGTATTTCTTAACTCTTCACCTACTATGTATTTTGGTTTTCATTAAATTATCATTATATTTGTTTAAAAAAGTAACAATTTCTGTCATCTAGGAAATAATTTATCATCTAGCTGGTTTTAGTATATAATATTTGTTGTTGTTGTTGTTATTTGGGTCACACCTGTGATGCTCAGGTGTTACTCCTGGCTCTGCATTCAGGAATTAACTCCTGGTGATGCTCGGTGGACCATATGGGATGCGGGGAAGGAACCCGGGTTGACCACGTGCAAGGCAAACGCCCTCCCCACTGTGCTATCACTTCAGCCTCTGCAATATTACTTGAGCACAGATTTGTCTATATATTTTTTTCTTTTTGAAAACTCTTAACATGAAATTGAGGAAAACCAGTGTTCGCTTGGTTTTGATTCCATCTGAGAGCTGCACTTAGACTCTCAAAGCAAAGTAGTTTTATATATTTATACAATTCATTGCTTTTCTTGACTTATAGAATAAATTGACTACTTTTCTGTATGACCTATTTCGAGCTATAATATGCAGAGCTGTCCCTTGTTAGTGTCTGAATGTTTACAAGTTTTTCTTTCCGTATCATTGTCATGTATTCAGTTATTTTATAACATCTTTTAGTTATAAAAATAATTACTGTGGGGCCGGAGCGATGGTCCAGTGGGTAGGGCATTTGCCTTGCATGCTGCCAGCCTGTGCCGGCCCGGGTTCGATCCCCGGCATCCCATATGGTCCCCGAGCACCGCCAGGAGTAATTCCTGAGTGCAGAGCCAGGAGAAACCCCTGAGCATCGCCGGTGTGACCCAAAAAGCAAAATAAATAAATAAATAATTACTGAGTTATGGTTTTAGTTGTGTTTAATGTGTTTATTGCCACTGATATGGAGAAAATTGTGTTTGAGCATCTTATTTCTAAAGGGAAAGTAAAACTGTTGGATTTATACCCTGAAATATAATTGTATTAAGTGAACAAATTATTTTTTCCAGGCAGACTCCAGGTTAAAAGCGCTTAATGCAACATTCAGAGTGAAAAACCCAGACAAGTAAGGTTTTGTTTTAATAAGAGTTACAATGTTGTTTTGAATGGTGCCTGTCTATTTAATTTTTCATTTCTGAATGTATGCACTTTATTTGCTAAATATTTTTAATTGCAGTTCACTTTTAGTGACACACTTTTATAGGCTGATAAAACTGGATTGAAATTTGATGACATAATTGGGTTTAAGGTTGAAAGTAAAGTTAGAAAAGTAAACCAGTGCTTTTTTTTCCTAGAATTTATTGTTGTTGAAGTTGTCAGAAAAATGAGTGATTTTCCTTTCATATAAAATGTTTTTATGCCCTTTGCTACATATGTGCAAGGTTCAAGAGGCAGATTATGTATTTGTTATATATAGTTTTAATAATAAGTTGTCTACTCTGTATACCAGTAAAACTTGCTAGAAAGATGCATACCCATAACAATTTTAGAGATTTATTCACATACTACTTGACTTAATGTCTGTTTCGTGCATATGAGGGTATTTCTATTTTGTTTTTGTTTTGGGACCACACCTGACATTGCTCAGGGATCGCTCCTGGCAATGCTGCTGGGGGCCTTATGTAGTTCTGGGGATCTACCCAGGTTGGCTCCGTGCAAGATGAACACCCTACCTGCTGCACTGTTACTCCAGTAGTATACACAAGCATTTCTGTGGTAAATGTAGTCAGTGTTCACAGAAATTTCTTTAGGATGGGATATTAATATTTCTTGTTTTGGTCATTTTCTGAATTCATGGATAATTCAGGTACTTGTTATGTGGACCTTTATGTGGCATTTGGTTTGTTGAAGCTGAAGGCACACGAGGCCTTGCCATCTTGGCAGCCAGACTTACAAGAGCTGTTAGTATGTTTCTAGTTAAACATTTCAGCATCAATATAGGCCGAAGTGATAGAACAGTGGGGAGGGCATTTGCCTTACACGCAGCTCACCCGGGTTCGATCCCCGGCATCCCATATAGCCCCCACCATGCACCACCAGGAGTAATTCCTGAGTGCAGAGCCAGGAGTAACCCCTGAGCATCACCGGGTGTGAGTATATGTCTATATCTATATCTGTATCTATGTCTATATATCTGTCTGCATCTGTATCTCTATATTTCTCTGTATGTCTGTCTATCTGTCTGTAGTGGAATTAAGGAAGAAGCTGGAGGACTGGTACAGCAAGCTCACGCACTGGGTGTGAGTCCACGTAGTCCTGCAGCCTCAGTGGTTCCCAGCACAGCTGTACCTCACTCGGGAGGCGGGTGTCACAGGGAATAACATTGCCCTGACTCCTGGGAATTACTTGCTAGAACCTCCTACGTAAAAATTATAAATTATATAAATTCTTAACCAAGAGCCAAATTTGCACAGTCTGTTAAACCCATTAGCCTGACTCTATATACCATAAGGTATTCATATAATGCCTATACTTTGAAAATATGGTTATTATAAATAAATCTTTTCTTTAAAAAAATGCTCATTTAATTTAGGGCCTCTTTTTTTTTTTTTTTTTTTTTTTTTTTTGGGTCACACCCGGCGATACTCAGGGGTTTCTCCTGGCTCTGCACTCAGGGAATCACTCCTGGCGGTGCTCGGGGACCATATGGGATGCCGGGGATCGAACCCAGGCTGGCACAGGCCAGCCGCGTGCAAGGCAAACGCCTTACCCGCTGAACTATCGCCCCAGCCCCTTTTAGGGCCTCTTAAGTAAGTGTTCAGGGGACACTGGGGGTTACTCCTGGCCATTCTCAACAAATTAAGCAGATGGTTTTTTTTTTTTTTTTTTTTTTTTTGCTTTTTTGGGTCACACCCGGCAATGCTCAGGGGTTTCTCCTGGCTCTGCACTCAGGAATTACTCCTGGCGGTGCTCGGGGGGACCATATGGGATGCCGGGGATCAAACCCATGCAAATGCCCTACCCACTGGGCTATCGCTCCGGCCCTAAGCATATGGTTCTTTGGAGGACCTGCAGGTGAGGTCCTTCAAGGACCCCGTGGTCCCAGAGACCACCAGGAGCGCACCCTGCAGTGTGGAGGTGGGGCACAGGGCAAGGTAAGCATGTGATTCTGGGAATCAGATCAGGATTGGGTGCGTGTTGGCCCAAGCCTCTCTACTATCTAAATATTTTTTAACTTTTGGTCATTAAAAAGTTGTGATGGTAACCGGAGATGTAGCTTAGTAATCTAGTGCCTGCCTCCAATCTCCAGCAATGCAGAGGGGGAAAGGGGGAAAAAAATTAGAAAGGTAATCATGGAAGGATTTTTATTTGTTTGCTTAGAGTTATTTTTGTGTTTTTGGTGCATCAGGGATCAGACCCAGGGTCTCTTACATGAGAACTGGGCTGCCGTCCTTCACTTCCTAATAGATGTTTGTTTGTTTGCTTTGGGCGGAGGGGCACATCCAACGATGCTCAGGGGTCATTTCTATCATTGCTCAGGGGATCTTATGGATTTCCAGAGATCAAACCCAGGCCAACTGCTGTGCAAGGCAAGTGCCTTACTTGCTGTATAATAGCTCTGACCCCAAGTTACTTTTTTAGAGCAATTTTAGATTCATAGTAAAATTGACCTGACAGTACAAAATTCTTATTTGCTTGATGTCTCCACACATATACAGCCTCTTTCACTCTGATCATTCACCACTAAGGTGGTGCAATTATTAATATCAGTGAATCTACATTGACATACATTGTCATCTAAAGTTTGGAATTTATATAGAATTCACTCTTGGTGTTGTATAATGTATAAGTTTCGGAAAGTGTATAATGATATGTATCTAGATCATACTTGGCAAGTGTGTTCACTGCCCTAAAAATTCTCTATACTATGTTAATTTATCCTTTCTTGCCCACTGTTCTGCCAACCACTGATTTTTTTTTTACTGTTTCTATAGTTTTTCTTTTTTTTTTTTCTTTTTTGGGTCACACCTGGCAATGCTCAGGGGTTTCTCTTGGCTCTGCCCTCAGGAATTACTCCTGGCAGTGCTCAGGGGACCTATATGGGATGCCGGGATCGAACCTGGGCGGCATGGGCCGGCCGAGTGCAAGGCAAACACCCTACCCGCTGGGCTATCGCTCCGGCCCCTAGTTTTTCGTTTTTCAAAGGTAATATATATTGCTGTTTCATATTGACTTTTACTTAGTTGTATGCATTTAGGGTTCCACTGAGCTTTTTAGTAGGATTATAATGACTTCTGGTATATGAGAGGTGTTCTCCAGATTAAGAACAAAATATTTAAGCATACTCAGTCAGGGAGATGGCTCAAATGTGGAGCACATGCTTTGCAGGTGGGGATTCCAGAGGGGTCCCTCACACTGAGTGTGCGCACTCATGAGGCAGCCCCTGAGCACTTTGGACCCAAGCCCAAAAACTAAGAAAGAAGAAAAATTAACTCAGTCTCAGAAAAAAAATTGAGAAAGCCTAATATGTAAGTAAATAGACTTTAGTTAAGAGGAGTATGTCTTTGAAACTATCTTACTAGTGTTTTAATAACTTGTTAATTGTATGTTTTTCAACTTGGTAAAACACAGTTTGTCAATTGGATGATTTCCCTTTTCTGAGAAAAGTCTGGTTTTCTAGATTGCTAAATTTTATATATTTTATATTGTATGTGTATTATATGTAGAAGTTCAAATGTGTTAGGACCAAAACAGTTTGTTTGTTTGTTTTTTGCTTTTTTGGGTCACACCTGGCAAGGCTCAGGGATTACTTCTGGCTCTGCACTCAGGAATTATTCCTGGTGGTGCTCGGGGGACCATATGGAATACTGGCTTTGGCTGTGTGCAAGGCAAACACGCTCCCACTGTACTGTCGGAAAACACCTCACTGGAGCAAATAAAGACTCATGAATCCAGCAAAGTTTCAAAAAGTTTTTACTCAC